>CAKJTW010000058.1:10600000-10827500 GCA_917880005.1 Nanger dama
AAAGTGTGTAATTCGGTGGTGTTTAGTATATACACAGAGTTGTACAACCGTCATCACAATCAATTTCAGAATATTTTCATCACCCCAAAGAAAACGCTATGCCCATTAACAGTCATCCCATTCTCCAGCCCCAGGCAACTACTGATCTATTTTCTGTCTCTATGAATTTGCTTATTCTGGACATTTTGTTAAAATGAAATCATACACCATGTGGTACTTTGTCAGTGGCTTCTTTCATTTACCACAATGTCAAGGTCTTGAGAGCTCTTTTAATTCCCCCTGTCCTGCCCTTACTCAGAAGCAACACAGCGAAAGATCACATTTCAGTGACATACTGGGAATGCCTCTAATGAAGATACAGACCACAGTAAACACACAAAAACAAACTGAAGGAAACAGCCACTTTTGGAGGGGGATGGGGAGGTGGGGTGGAGAATACCATTAATATTTTCACAAAAATGAAATAAAACTGTGCCTATGAAACAAAAATACGATACTATTAAAACCCTAAGAGAACAACAACTAAAAGAAGCTCTCAGAAATTGACAATTTAATAGCAGAAATTTTAAAAATTCAACAAAAGGATTGAAAGATAAACTTGAGATCTCCTTGAGAGCAAAATCGAAAGACAAAAATATGGGAAAAAGGAGAGAGAATCTTTGTGACAGTGTTCCAGAGAACCAATACAGGGGTTCAATGTCTGAACAAGAGAAATTTCCAAGAAAAAGAAAAACAGAAAAAAAGACAGAACAATGAAGTCAGTACAGTAATTCTCAACAGCATCAATAAAAACATGATGATGATGGAGCAATGAGTTAAAAATTCTGAAGGAAAATTATTTCCAACTTAGAATGAAATCTAAGAACCCAAACTATTGATCAAATATGAGAACAGAACTTTTTAAATACTTTTCAGGTATTTAAGATCTCAGAAATTCACATTCCAATGAACCTTTTCTTAAGAAGCTCCTGTAGGATGTCCTTCACCAAGCTATATTCAAGAAACAGAGGATCTGGTAGAGACAGGCAACAGAGAATCCCAAGACCACATGAAGAAGCCAGCCAGACTAGCAAAGTACAGCCCAAGTGGTAAACGTGTTGAAGACAGTCATAGCCAACAGCCCCACGGCCATTAAACTCTCTTTGCTTCTGTTGACCCAAATACTTAAAATTATTATTATGCAATTTTAAAACATACTCAAAAGTAAGCCCCTGATACCCAATCACCCAGATTCAATAATTATCAACACTTTGGCCTATTAGTCAATCGATCATGCTTTCTGTATTTTCTTGAAGTATTCTAAAACTGATTCCACATCATATCATTTCACCTCTGTACACTTCAGAATCCATCTCTATACTACCCATTTTTTAACACCACATTACTATTAAGGCACCTAGGAAAAAAATCTTTCACTTTTCACTTTCATGCATTGGAGAAGGAAATGGCAACCCACTCCAGTGTTCTTGCCTGGAGAATCCCAGGGATGGGGAGCCCAGTGGGCTGCTGTCTATGGGGTCGCACAGAGTCGGACACGACTGAAGCGATTTAGCAGCAGCAGCAGCAGAAAAAATAAAGATACTCCCTTGATATTGGTCCACAACAAAACATCCCTTGCATCTCAAAAATGTGTTTTTAAAATTAGGCTGTTACAGGCTCAATTGTATTCCCCTCAAAAAAATAAACTGTAAATGTTGAATCCTTATGGTCTGGTATTCCTCAGAATGTGACTGTAAGTGGGGATAGGGGTTTTAAAGAGGTAACTAAGTTAAAATAAGTCCTTTAGGGTGGGCCCTATTTCAACCTGACTGAAGTCCTTAAAAGAAGAAAGGAGATTGATGGAAAAGAACATGAATATGTATAACTGAATCACTTTGCTGTACGGCAGAAATTAACACTGCACTGTAAAACAACCATGTATCAATAAAATAAATTAGAAGAAGGAGGAGGAAGATAAACATATGGAGAGAAACCAGAGCCACATGTGTGCCGTGGGACCACCATGTGAAGAGGCAGGAAGAGGGTAGGCAAGGCCAGCCAGGTGGAGAGGTCACAGAGGAAATTAACCGCTGGTACCTTGATCTTGGGCCTCCAACTGCCAAAACTGTGAGAAAATTAATTTCTGTTGTTTAAGCTAGCCAGTCTCTGATATTTTGTTATGACAGTCATAGCCAACTAATCCACAGACTCTCTGAACCAAAATAGGGTTCATACATTACATTTGGTTCTGATTCTTCACTCATATTATTTTTTCATGCTCTTGACTTGTTACAGAAGCCAAGTCAGCTGTCCAACACTCTGAAATCATCTGTTTGCTTCCTTAGAGTATAATTTGTCATCCTTTCCCCTCTCTTTCTAATAATGTTAGCTAGAAGAGAGTAAATCCTAAGAGTTCTCATCACAAGAGAAAAATTCTTTTTCTATTTCTTTAATGTTATATTTATATGTGATGGTGGATATTCATGAAACTTATGATGATAATCACTTCATGGTGAATATAAATCAAATTATTACGCCGTATCCATTGAACCTAGACAGGGTTGAGTGAGGTTGCTCAGTCGTGTCCGACTCTTTGTGACCCCATGGACTGTAGCCTACCAGGCTCCTCAGTCCACAGAATTTACCAGGCAAGAGTACTGGAATGGGTTGCCATTTCCTTCTCCAGGGGATCTTCCCAACCCAGGGATCGAACCCAGGTCTCTTGCATTGCAGGCAGATGCTCTACCTTATGAGCCACCAGGAGTTATATCTTAATAATACTGGAAGAAAAAGGAAATTTGCAAAAATGTAAACAAAATATCCTTGCTAACTCCTTTTTTGTTTTGGAAAATATCATTTTTACTCATGTTAAGAAATGATTCAATTTGTTATTATTATTTTAAAGTGCATTAGTAAATTTGAAAAAAAGAGTTAGCTCTAGAGGCCTGATTGATTTAGAGGTAAGACTAATCTGTAGGTAGTACTGCATCCTCTCTTTAACCTGACAAAGAAAGATTTGGTAAACTGGATTCAGACTTTTTCTGGCAATACTGGGCTTATCCATGAGCTAGTGAAGTACGTGCTCATCCCTTCCACACTGTCCATCTGACTTAGCTGAGGGCATTCCCTGCTTCCCACAGAACAGTTTTGCTTTGACCTACTTGCTGAGAATGGAGGTAGGCCACAGAGAAATCAGAAGTAGAAAAGATATGGCAGACCATTCTCTATGACCATATCCTACCAGATGTCTGATGTCTGACCCACGCAAAGCCCCATTAGATGCCCCAGTAGTGGTCAGCCTTATACCTCCTAGGAGTCACTCACAGCCCTGCCCACTGACTTTCCCATCAAGACCTTGTATAACCCTCAGGGAAGCTAATGCCAGACTATGAACCTGAGTTCATTCAGTTTATTTTTAGATCTAACAGTCCTGTTCCCCTTTTTAAACAAAGTTTGCTAGATTTGTGCTTGCTCCTTTATTTTAAAAAACTAAACGGTGTATAGTTTTAGAAATACAGACATGATTTTGGGACAGAGGGTACACAAGTAGCTTCTCAGGGATCAGTAATGTTCAATTCGATAAACTGGATGGTGGATACACAATTTTCACTTTATTGTTCTTTACCTATAAATATATATTTAAAGCATTCTTTGGTATTTATGACAGGTTTCGTATGAATTCTTTTTTCTGAGCAGTCCACCATGGCTAGAATAGTGAGTATGAAGAGTACAGTGAAAGGCAGGTTTAGAGAACACACTTATGGTTACCAGTGGGGAGAGACAGAGAGAAGGAATAGTTAAGAGAATTTGGGATCAGCATGTACACACTGCTATATTTAAAATGGATAACCAACAAGGCCCTACTATATAGCACAGGGAACTCTGCTCAATGTTATATGGCAGCCTGGATGGGAGGGGAGTTTGGGGGAGAATGGATACACGTATATGGATGGCTGAGTCCCTTCACCGTGCACCTAAAACTATGACAACATTGTTAATCGGCTACAGTAGTAGTACTATTAGTTGCTCAGTCGTGTCCGACTCTTTGTGACCCCATGGGTGTTGACTGTAGCCCACAAAGTTCTTCTGTCCATGCGATTCCCCAGGCAAACATACTGGAATGCATTGCCATTTCCTTCTCCAGTTAATCAGCTATACTCCAGTATAAAATTTTTTTAAAAAATGACTCCAGTGAAAGGAGAAAAGACTGGAAATGGAGCTAACTCTGTAGGCAAATGGGAGTCTCAGTGATGCTCTCTTGGGAGGATCATCAAGTATATTTATACCCAAGGTCCATTAAAATGGCTTTCCTGCAATCTATCCATGAAGAAGGACAGGAGAAAAAAAAAATTCTTTTTTTCCTACTAGGTTACCTGAAGAAGAAATATCCAACACTGTAAGCTTCTCACAGAGAGACAATAATATAGTTTTGAAGTATTTTTCCAATGAAAGGAAATCCAGCTTGCCCTAGGAAACACATTTACCTTGAATTCTTAAAAGACACAGAGCTGAGATAGATGCAGAACAAAGGTTTTAGATGACAGACCTGAGCTATATCTTGGTAGACTGAGTGACAGGTCAAAACTAGCCAAATTTATCTCAGCATGTACCATCTACTGAGAACATACGATATGCCAAGAGCTTAACAGAGTTTATCTCATTTAATCCTCACAACCTCACTGGGAAGCTGAGACCCAGAGAAGTCACTTGTTCAAGGTCACAAAGCAACTTAATTAAAAACCTAGTTTGCTAGGCTGAACCTAGGTTTTCAGATTTAAGTTTCAACCTCAAATAAGATTTCTTCAGCTGCCAGAAATTAACATTCAAAACCAGAATCTCCTTTACTCTCACGCCATCTCTCACCCTCAGAGAAGTGCCATTCAACCCCAATCCCTGGGGCATATGAGGGTATCAGCACCTTAGAAAAAGGATTTGACCAGACTGATTTCATCCATTAAACACTTGGGGATCCTCTGACAGCTACCAAGAAACATTTATCTGCTCTCAACGGCAAGTTTGTCTTCAGGAGTAAGCTCCAAGAGGATTCTCTGGGCCACTTGTTCCCATCTTACCTTTGTCTACCTCCCCATCAGTACTTGAAGACTTTGCAAGGTCAAGTTCTGCCATTGTAGATGGGGATCCCTTATCACAAAGACTGCCGAGCACTTCCCCTTAGCCAGCCTACTCCCCACCTGCAATTTTCTCTCATCCTCGGGGCCACTGAAATTTGATGGGTGTGCGTAGCTGAGAGAACAGCACAACCAGCCCTAGTGCCGTGGCATAGCCAACAGAGCAGTCCCGAAAGACAGCCAGAGAATTTTAATGAAAACCAGAAAACTCCTGGCCGCTGAGTCCAACTACAGTCCAGGCCTGCCAGCCCCTCCCCCTGCGGCTGAGAATCCCTGAGCAAGCTTCATTCCGCAGGGAAGAAGATCCATTTCGTATTCAGCAATGCCCTCCACGGCGGCCACTTGCCAGGGTCATTTAGGTGAGAGGCAAGGCACAGGCTAATTGCAGCAGGACCCAGGGACCCTGACAAGCACAGGGTGTGGCAGCAGCAGGTCTGAGCCAAGAGATTATGAAACAGTCATTTGAACAAAATAAATAAATAAAAGCCTCTTTCCTTCTGCCAAAGCTGTCTGAACACAGCTGCATACAAGGCTAGCGAAGAATCTTAACAAGCTTAAAGGGACCGTATTTCAGATACTGGAGATCCAAAGGGGAAGAAAGGGATATTTTGATCACTTACTACACGTCAGATGCTCTGATTTCATTTGACTATGAATTCCATTTGACTATGATTCTGCCTTGACTAAAAGGTGGGAATTATAAACTGCATTTAACACATAAAAATACTGACTGGGAGAGGTTAGATAGCTTGTCCAAGGCACACAGCTGGCAAGTGGGGGAACTAAGACTCAAAGTTCAATATGGGTGAGGTTCATCAGAAATAAACTCAACATCCTGATTTGTCCTGTTTAATAAAAAGAAGGATCATTACTGAACATCAGCTTTGTGCCTGGAAGTAAGCTAAGATTTTTATACACACGATAACATCGAATCCTCACAGCAACCGGATAAAAGTCTTTATTATCTCCATTTTTGATGAGGAAACTAACACTAGATGCTAAGTAACCTGGCCAAAGTCATGACACTACCAGGATTTGAACCCAAATCTCTATTTCTGGAGCCACCTCGCTCTTCCACGTATTAATAAAACACTCACCCTAACAGCCTGCAGGCTTCCTGGTGGCTCAGATGGTAAAGAATCTTCCTGCAGTGCAGAAGACCCGGGTTCAATCCCTGGGTTGGGAAGATCCCCTAGAGGAAGAAATGGCAACCCACTCCAGTAGTCTTGCCTGGAGAATTCCATGGACAGAGGAACCTGGAGTGCTATAGTCCATGGGGTCCCAAAGACTTGGACATGACTGAATGACTAAACACACAAAGCCTGCAGAGGGGAACCACAGACACCATCACGCTAAGCAGCAAGCTGCAAAGAGACAACTGCCCACTTCTTAACAGGTAATTTACATTCTAGGATTACCTTTCAGTTCTTCCAAGCACTCCTCAGAATCGTGACTCTGGCAAGGCTGACAGGGTTGCTTCCCACGGACCGTGGGCTCTGTTGCCACTTCGCGTATGAAGGAGAAGGCCCCCACCACGATGGTGTACCTGTGATACCGGTGCCTGTAGAACCCGAGAGCTCCTTTCTTCAGGCTCTGCTCCACAGGCCCACATACCTCACGGCAGCCCCCTCCTTCCCCCATCAACAGCTCACAGGCCTGTTTTATATTCCTAACAGGAGACCATGTGCCTTCTCAGAGCAACTGTGATTTCCCAAGGGAGACTACTGTCTAGACAAAGCATCCCAATCCATCTTGACGAGAGATGGGCCACACGATGTCAGCTTTGCTCATTTAGTTTTTGGGGGAGTCTGTGTTCAGCAGCCCAGGGAAGGCCCTGGGCTTGGCGTCTCTGGGCTTTCAGACCAAGCATCACTCTGTACCACAGCCAACGGGCAGGGTTGGAACTGTCTTCCCAGCCCCGGCAAGTGTTACCTGAGAGCAGTCACAGGGGTCTTATATCCAGACTACGGGGCACACGCTCACAGGCATCCCATACAAGCAGTTCCATAAATCGGGCTGAAGCTTGATACGGTTCTTTCTCACATGTTCACAGCTAAGCACGGGCTGGGAGGAGGACTGAACGGCTGATACTGCCAAGGGCTGTGGCAGGTACTGTCACAGTCACTGTCTTCATTAATCATCACAGATTAATAGGTAGGTGAGGTATATAAGATGGCTATCACACAGATAAGACACCTGAAGCTTGGAGTGGTGCTGTGCTGTGTCCCAAGCCACACAGAAAGTGGCAAAGCTCAGATTCGAATGCATTTTCAATAGGACTCTCAGCGTTCAGTCGTGAGGCCAAGCATTTATTCCTCAGACACTGAGCCCCCTCTCTGGATAGCTATTGTGCCACCTGTAGAAGATCCGGCTGCTAACGTGTCACGTAGGTCCAGTCACCAAAGAACTTACATCCCAGGAGGAGACAAGACGAGGTGATCCGAAAGAGAGGTGCAGATGATAAGATCAGGACCTCAGATGAGCGATCAGGGCAGGCTGCCCTGAAGAAGTGGCATTTTAGCAGAGACCCGAAAGATGAGGAGGAGCTGGGCATTTGCAAAACTCGGAGAAGAGTGCAGACAGAAGGAACGAGAAGGGCCAGCACTATTTGTAGCAAGAGGCTTGGCGTGTCTGTAAAACAAAGCACACCAGGGACCAAGGCTGCGTGAACAAACGTTTGAGATAAGGCAGGGCCTTGTTAACCACAGAAGGGAGTTTGGATTTTGTCAGGAGGTCCCTGGGAAATTAAAGAAGAGTTTTAATTAAAGTAGTGCCATGATCTGATCTGTGCTTTAAAGAGATGATTCTGGCTACTGTGTGGAGGACAGAGAGCAGGGAGGGGCCAAGAGTTAGGAATCGGGGAGAGGTGATGGTAGCTTGGACTAAGATGATGGTAGTAGAGATGGATTTTATATTTGGAGATAGGACTTAACAGACTCGCTGATGGACTATAGTGAATGCAGAAGGAAACAAACTCCTGGGTTTCCAGCTTCAACAATTGGGTAGATGATGGTACCATGTATTATGCGAAAGACAAGAGGAAAAAGCAAAATGCTCATGAGATAGCCATGCTTTTTATTCTTATCACATCAAGAAGAAAAAAAAAGTAGACAAGTAGACCCAATTGTGTTTGTTCGGGGAAAGCTGTGAATTAAAGGCTTGAAGCTACTTAACCTGGTAAAGAGAAGGTGTTGGGTGTGAAAGTGGAAAATAAATAGCTAGAATCTGAAAGGCTGACATAGGAAACAGGGGTTCCACTTACTTCCTGGGGCATTCATCACTGCCACACCAGGGTCAATGAATGGGAGACTCAGGAACAGAATTCAGTTATAGGTATGGAAGGGCTGTCTTATGGTCAGAAGTGTGGAAAGTGGAATGAGGTGCCCAGAGATATAATGACTTCCCTCTCACTGGGAGGGGTTAAAGAATAAATGAGCCCCTGGTTAGATGGTTAGTGAATTCAATAACTGGGTAGGCAAATCCTAAATCTAAAATCTTTTCAGAATTCTGTGGTTTTAAGATAAAACATTTATTAATCTGATCTTCAGACTTGGAGCTTGCCCAATAGGGCAGAGCTTCTTGGGTATGTTCTACCTTCTAGAAGATAAATAAAAACAATATTGGCTTATTTCATTCACTATAAAGTGATTCCTAGTTTACTTTTAAGTGTCATACAACATGATGAAAGGCTTTCTGCATAAGCAAAAGGCAGAAGCTACAGAATCAGATATCCTAGATTTGCAATTTATTAGCTCTGTGACATTGGGCAATGTATTTAAATCCTCTAAGTCTTGGTTTTTCTCTTTGAAAAATAGGAAAAACTGCCTGATTTAGGATGTTTGTTGTGCAGACCCAAGTCCAGCATTTCACACATGATTGGGTCCAGCATCTTACACGTGATAGTAAGATTACTAACAATAACTAACATTTACTGAGCCATTACCATATGCTAGCATGTGCTATGTGTTCTAAGTACATTTTTTCCATCACTTATTATCCCTATATTAAACATTAGAAAACAGACATAAGAGGTTACGTAACCTATCCAACTCTGGAGAAGGTAATGGCAACCCACTCCAGTATTCTTGCCTGGAGAATCCTATGGACAGGGGATCCTGGCAGGCTGTAGTCCATGGGGCAGCAAAGAGTCGGACACGACTAAAGCAACTGAGTACAACCTATCCAAGAGTCATGCAGCTAGTAATACTCAAATTAGGGGGTGGGGGGGAACCAAGTAAATAAACAGACTTCAACAAAGGTTGAAAGAAAAAGACAAGGAAAATCATATTTCCATCATTTGAAAAAATGAAACCTACTGTTGCAGACTTCCCCAATGGCTCAGTGGTAAAGAATCCATCTGCAATGCAGGAGATGCGGGTTTGATCCTTGGTTGAAGAAGATCCCCTGGAGAAGGAGATGGCAACCCACTCCAGGATTCTTGCCTGGGAAGCCCCATGGACAGAGAAGTCTGGTGGGCTATAGTCCATAGAGTCTGAAAGAGTCAGCCACAGCTGAGCCACTGAGCACGTGCAAGCTACTGTTACATTTCACAAATAATTCAATTAATTTAGTAAATATGTATTAAACATGTAAATGCATAATTGAATGAATAAGTGATCCCAACAAACATTTATTGAGTTCCTACCAGACACAGAAGAAGGAGAAGAGGGGTGGCAGAGGAAGAGATGGTTAGACAGCCTCATCAACTCAATGAACACACATCTGACCATACTCCAGGAGAGAGTGAAGGACAGAGGAGCCTGGTGTGCTGCAGTCTATGGAGTCTCAAAGAGGTGGACCTGACTGAGCGACTGAGCAACAACAACAACAATCAGGTAAAGCATCAAGAAACTAAGGTTACAGAGAACTTACATTAATTTAATGGAGAAGGAAATGGCAACCCACTCCAGTACTCTTGCCTGGAAAATCCCATAGATGGAGGAGCCTGGTAGGCTACAGTCCATGGGGTCGCAAAGAGTCAGCCACAGCTGAGCAACCTCACTTCACTTTACTTGAGAATTTGCTATTAAAACCACAATCATCAAACTTCAGATAAACTGCCAACATAATGACCCATATTTCATGAAAAAAAGTTCTAAAAAACATCCTCATACAGACCAAAGGAAGCTAGGATTACTGTCGTTCTTTCTTTGGGAAGTCAAAACTGTTCAAGAGACAGAGCAGTAGGCAGAAGCACACAATACATGGAAGCCAAGTAAAGAGGGAGTCTCAGGCAAAAGAAGAGCACCACCACCAAAGGAAGCAGAAATGCAAGAGAACAGAGGCTGACTTAGGAACTTGGAGTGTTCCCATGAACTTCACTAGATTTGTGGGGAGAGAAACCAAACTGCATAAGGCATTTAGAAGAATGGGTTAAAGAGGAAGGGGAGGCAATCTTTCAACGTGCTTCTGTGCTTACTCGCTCAGACATGTCCAATTCTTTGCAACCCCATGGACTGCAGCCCACCAGGCTCCTCTCTCCATGGAGATTCTCCAGGCAAGAATACTGGAGTGAGTTGCCGTGCCCTCCTCCAGGGGATCTTCCCAATCCAGTGATCAAACCCAGGTCTCCCACTTTGCAGGCGGATTCTTTGTTGTCTGAGCCACCAGGGAAGCCCAAGAATACTGGAGTAGGTAGTCTATCCCTCCTCCAGAGGCTCTTCCTGACCCAGGAATCAAACTGGGGTCTCCTGCATTGCAGGTGGATTCTTTACCATCTGAGACCCCAGGGAAGCCCAATATTTTAATAAGTTTGGGGATTAAAAAGAGAGGGAAAGTGACTTCCCTGGTGGTCCAGTGACTACGATTCCCCACTCCCAATGCACGAGGGTCCAGCTTCAATCACTGGTCAGAGAACTAGATTCCACATACTGCAACTAAGATCGAAGATTCCCCCATGTGCCACAATTAAGACCCACAGCAGCCAAATAAATAAATATTGTGGGGAGAGAAAAAAAAAAAAGGAAAGGGAGAGAATAGCAGCCTGATGAGGAGAAACAGAAGGACCACTGATAAGTATAAAAGGTTAAGGAGCAGGAGAGCAGGAGCCAAAGGAAAGGAGAAACTGAAGACAAAAGGCAGATGAAGGAGATGGAAGTAAGAAAGGGCAAGAGGACTAGACCCAAGAAAGACAAAGAGGAGGGACAGAATGCACAGAGAAAGGCTACCCTTGGGAAAGGAGAAGTCACCTTCTGCTCTGGGACAGGAATCAAGGAGGAGAGACTGCTGTACGGACATTATGAAAGAGACTCTCATCAAGCTGGACGAATACAGAGTAATCAAGTTCTCTAACACCATTTTGAAATCAAGAGCAAAATGATACTGATTTTCCTGAGCCATTCAAAAACTGGTATTAAAAAGATAAACATCATTTAGATATCAGTTCTATATGGTTAAAAACCAGGCTTATTGAGACGTGCCTATATTCAGTTTCTTAACCTGGGTACTGTTATTCTGATGTGTTCACTCTGAAAACTTCATCAAGCTATATGCTTATACATGCCCTTTTCTGTAGGTGGGCTTCCCTGGTGGCTCAGATGGTAAAGAATCTGCCTGCAATGCAGGAGACACAGGTTAATCCCTGGGTCAAGAAGATCCCCTGGAGAAGGGAATAGCAATCCATGCCAGTATTCTTGCTTATAAAATCACACACACAGAGGAGCCTGGCAGGCTACAGTTCATGGGGTTGCAAAGAGTTGGACACAACTGAGCAACTTTCACTTTTTCTGTATATATATTATACATCAATAGAAAGTTTTTATAAACCAATCATTAACTTAGAATTATCACTTCTGTACTCTGTTCAGTTTTTAAGAGTAACTCAGCCTCAAACTATACATTCCTTCTGAGAGGTAACATTCCTTACCATTCTTTTAGATCAGCCATAGTACTAAATTCAAGACTAGATGCACAATAGGTATCTAATAAATATATGTTGATGTCACTGGAAGAACTTCAGTACCAGATGTTCAGACTTAATACAAATCTACCTACAGGAAATGCACCATTAGGATTGTCAAATCTTTCAGACCTTACCTTAGCCAAGTGATTACACTGATAATCAGTGTAACGGGATAAACTAACATTACTTGTGTCCTCTTGTGAAGCAATGAGAAGTACACAACATCAGCTATTTAGAATTCTTGCCCCAAATGGCTAACTTAAATATAATCATAGAGAACTAATTAGATAAACTCAGCTTGTGAGATATTGTTAAGAAAACAGGCCCGTTGTCTTAAAAATGTCAATGTCATAAAATACAATAAAAGAGAAAGAGACTTATAGATTAAAAGAGACTTAAAAGAGAGAAAGACTAAAGACACATACTTAAATTTAATGTACAGTCCTTGATTAGCTTCTAGAATTAAAAATAATAACTGTCATCAACATTATAAAATTAACATTATTCATGTTATCTGGCCAATAGGGGTATGATAGATTGTTTGCAAAAATGCCTGCACTTGCTCATGCCCTTGAGCAAAATGACTTTGCAGCATCTCCCTTAAAAAGGAGCTTGTGACTTGCTTTGGCAAAAAGACTGCAACAGAAGTTATGCTGTGCCAGCCCAAGTGTAAGCCTCAGAAGGCTTTGCACACTTCCACTCTCTCTCAGACTCTGCCTGTGTGCAGTGGGTAAGTCTGGGCTGCACTCCTGGAAGCTGAGAGACCCTCTGGATCAGAGACCTAGCCAGCACCTGGGGGATCCAGCATGGACTGCAAGTGTTGAGGAGGCCAGTCAAGGTCAGCTGAGCTTGATCCACATTAGAAGAAGCACTCAGCTGACCCACAGAATTATGAGTATTAATAAATAGAGGTTATGTGAAGCCACAAAGTTTTGGTAGGATTTATTATGCAGTGAAAGGTAACTGACTGAAAGTAAGATTTAAATATAGACTATATATTAGATAATATGCAATCAATGTAAGTTTCAGGGCATGATACTGGTATTGTGGTTACACAGAAGGTTGTCCTTACACATAGGTGATAAATACTGACATATTTAGAAACCAAGTATGATGATGTCTGCCCCCCCAAAACATAAATCTGTGTATATAGAGAAAGCAAATGTGGCAAAATGTTAATAGTAAACCTAAGAGTTTTCTTTAATGTTCTTTACACTAATCTGTTCATTTGAGATTTTTCAAAATATACAGTTAGAAAGAAAAATAACCCACCTATCTCCAGAACATGGTGATGCTGAGTATTTATCTGGGAGCCCGGCACACCACCTAGCAGTGAACAGATCCTTCTCAAGCCTTTTTCCATCCTCCCCCCACCCACCCCTTTGTACTGATAATGACTACTGTTTCTGAGGCTTCCCCAATGACAGCAGGTAAAGAATCTGTCTGCAATGCAGGAGACACAGGAGATATGGGTTCAGTCCCTGAGTGAGGAAGATCCCCTGGAGAAGGAAATGGCAACCACTCCAGTATTCTTGCCTGAAAAATCCCAAGGACAGAGGAGCGTGGCGGGCTGCAGTCCATGCATGCATGTCTGCAGGCATGCTAAGTCGCTTCAGTTGTGTCTGACTCTTTGCGAGCCAGTGGACTATAGCCCTGGTGGGCTGCAGTCCATAGGGTCAAAGAGTCAGACATGACCAAGCGACTAAGCTCAACTGTTGCTGAAAAGGGAGGCAGAACAGAAAGTACAGTAAATCAGAGGTATACTCTGGTAGAGTTAAAAGAAAGACTCATTCATAGATAAGAAATGTTTAAAAGTAGCAAGCAATCACTGAGGTTTTCTCCTGATATAATCAGAAAAAAAACTATGCCAAGCTGGCTGGAGCATGAAAAGAGAAAAAGCTTTGGCAAGAAACATGGGCGGGTCTTTGAATTATTTTGTGTTAGAAAACAAATATTCATGTGTTTCTCTATTTTAAGGGATTTCTCCAACGCCTACAAATGAGAAGAGTATCTTGTATTACATCTCTTCTCCCTGAAAATCCCTCAAGATTCTTACCAATAGAGCGGAAATCCATTTTTTCACAATTGGATGAAAGCCTCCATTATTTAATTTGAATTTTCCTCCAAGTGATATGCAGCAATTATTAACGCTGTGGATTGACTTATATGAACCAATCCAAGGGCCTAGGTTCAAAGAATATGGTTTTCTGAGCTGAAATTCAAGAACCATGGCTTTCCTGTGTCTTAAGTCTGCTTAACAATGAAAAGCAAACAAAGCCTGCACTGTTCCTCATAATAAAAAAAAGTAATCTAGGTCAAAAAACTCCAATCAAGCATTTCCAGGACTTCTATTGTCAGGTAAGAAAAATATTCAATTTATATAAGAGAGAAAAGAACATGTCTCATGGTACTATACCTTTAACGAGTTGGGTATTCTCATCCATCAAAACCAAATGTTCAATGCAGCAGAAATATTTGTTAAGGCATCATCTGACTCAAAGCCAAACCCATGCCCACTTTTTCTTATACAGTCCCTCAGTTCTCTAGCCCACAAACCCCACGACGTCTCAGACTACAGTTGGAACCTAGCACTTCAGGTTCAAATGGTTGTGCAAAAGGAAGAAGGGAGAATCTCCCAATGGTTCCACAAACTCGATCCAGAGAAAACCACCAGGCTGTCATGTTTTCAAGGGAACTTATGTTCAAAGAGAATTCTGTGCACATTAATTCTCAAAATTGTTCATCAACACTGTGAAGACAGCTGCTGAATGGCAGGCTTTCTTGGCCCACATCTGCATATATCTGTCCGGTAGGACTAGACAGCAGCCGACCTGGGTGCGGGTCTGCTTCAGCCACCGAGTCCCCACTCACTGGTTACTGAAAGTGTTAACTGCTTAAAGCATAGATTGATTGATACGGTCATTGATTCATTCATTGAGAAAACATCTATTGAGGAAATTTTGCATGCCAAACCTAGAATGGGGAAACACAGATGAAGCGGATATGGTGCCTAGTACCTTCCCACAAAAAGCTCATAAACTAACAGAGATGCACAGTACAAACACTTAGGCAGAAGCAGAGAGCTCTGAACAGGTCAATCACTTGAGTCTGGACATGAATCCAGGCTCTTCCATTTTGCTGGGTGACTTTGGGCAATTTTTATTTAATCTCTCCAAGCCTAGTTTCCTTAGCTATAAAGTAGGAATGGTAGCCACACCTCTTACATTGAGTTACTGTCAGAATCAAATGGGATAATACAAATTACAATGTGTGTTAGTTGCTCAGTCGTGTCCGACTTTTTGCAACCTCATAGACCGTAGCCCACCAGGCTCCTCTGTCCATGGAATTCTCCAAGCAAGAACACTGGAGTGGGTTGCAATTTCCAGGGGATCTTCCCAACCCAGGGATCAAACCTGGGTATCCCGTATGCCGCACATTTTTTACTGTCTGAGCCACAGGGAAACCCAATATATAATAAATTACTACACGTGCCAATAAACTTTCGATAAATGTTGGCTACGATTACTATTCTTTATTATTATCTGGGTAGTTGCATTATACATCTTTTGGGGTCCTTTATGACCTTGAGATTAGAATTAGCTTTGACCTGGAATAAGAAATTTAACATCTCTAGGTCTTTATTTGTTAAATGAAAGGGTATAGCTAAGGGATCTCTAAAAATCCTTCCAGCTCTAGAATATTAAATAGCTCTATGGGACTTCCCTGATGGTCCAGTGGTTAAGAATCAGCCTTTCAATACAGGGGATGCAGTTTTGATTCCTAGCTGGGGAACTAATACTCTACATGCCTTGGAGCAACTAAGCCCAAGAGCCACAATTAGAGACCCCGTGCGCTGCATAGCGCAACAAAGATTCTGCGTGCCACCACTATGACCTGACCCAGGCAAATAAATAACAAATAAATTTTAAAGTATATTAAAAAAATTTTAAAGACTGTATGATTGAGCTTATATGATTTCATATGTGCCTCAGTATCACTGCTTAGATAAACTGGCACAACAAAACAACGGTCAAATAAACCACCTTTCTCTGGTGACTGAATCTTGTTTCCTTCTGTTCGTTTACTCTCTTAGCCTACCTGTGCACATGTGGAATGTGCACAGGAGTGAGTCCCCAGAGAGGAAAAACAGGCAGGTCCAGGGAAAGCCAGGTCGCTGCCCTCTTCCTTTAGGCTGGGTGAAAGGGAAAGTGTTAGTCGCTCAGTCGTGTCAGACTCTTTGCGACCTCATGAACTATAGCCCGCCAGGTCCCTCTGTCCATGGGATTCTCCAGGCAGGAATACTGGAGTGGGTTGCCATGCCCTCCTCCAGGGGAATCTTCCTGACGGAGGGATGGTAACCTAGTCTCCTGCACTGCAGGCAGATTTGGCTTTCAAAATACAATTGGCAGAGCTGCAATGAATGAGCAGATTCATTCATTTGCTCACACAATACTGAAGGAAGATGGCCCTCCCAGGGCACCTCAATTTGTCCCGTAAGCCACTCCCCACCCTGCCATCTTATCTGCCTGCGTCAGCAACTAAACTGACTGAGTGCTGAGACTTTATCATGCTAACTTTGCATCCTCAATCCCAGCCCAGTGCCTGCAATGTGGCAGATGCCTAATGACTTAATAATTAACTAAAATTCATACTGCCCTCAGGAACAAAAGCATACATTCCCAAAGTAACTAGGCATTTTGAGGTGCGGGCCTAAACCTCTCAGGATCCTTCGCAGAGAGTCACCGATCCAGTAGTGTCAAGAAATAACTGTGTGACCTGAGGTAGTAGGGGAGAGGGAGGATCATTTCAGTTTCCTCTTTTTAAAAAATATTTATTATTATTATTTCTTTGCATTGAGTGTTAGTTGCAACATACCGGGCTTTCCTCTTGGGCTCTCTAGTTGGGGCACAAAGGCTTTAACTGCCCCGAGGCACATGGGATCTTAGTTCCCTAATCAGGGACCAAACTAAAATCCTCTGCATTGCAAGGTGAATTAACCATTGGACCACCACGGAGGTTCATCAGTTTTCTCTCTGATAAAATGAGGATTAGATCACAGGTTGGCACACTATGGCTCCTGGGCCAAACCCAGCTCAGCTTATGGTCACCTCCAGTTTAGGGCTATTTCTACATTTTTTTAAGGGTTATAAAAGCAAATAAAGAATAACATCCATCAGAGAACCCCTAAGCCTATGTGGTTCTCTATACCTAATATGTTTACATTCTGGCCCTTTATAGAAAAAAAGCTTGCAGACTCTGGATTAGATGTGACTAACACACACACACACACACACACACACACGGTCCCTTTAAACCTGGACATTTTGCATTCTCATTCTGCTTGATCAGCCCCATTCTAGCTCTGTGTACCAAGCATTCCCAAGTCTCAACCAGTACACACAGCGGGAACTCAATTGTCATTTGTCTAACTGAATAAATGGATTCTGCATCAGTAACCCTAAGAACTAAATCTCCCACCAAGAGGGTAAATTGGGTCAATGTGTATCAAATGAAGCCCTAATAGATGTCCCCAGCATCCGCTTGCCACAACAAGGGGACAGAGCAGCAGCTCCATTGGCTCTTTGGATGACAGTGGCATGAAAACTGACCCAGAGCTGAGATAACCAGGATTAAGACTCACCTTGCTTCACCAAATAAAAATACATTTAGCCATCCCCTGCACAAACCCCTTGGATAAATTATAAAGCTATCAAGAAGTAGCTATCAAAACAAAGATCATCTCAACAGATTATCTTAATAGCCATGGACCCAAGAGAGGAAATCCCACCCAAAATAAGGCACATAGAACAATTCAGCTCACCACATTCTCTTTCCCTCTGTTGTTAAGGATACATAATACCAAAACAAGGAACTGAAACATTTATGGCAGGGCAGCAAGCCAAGGAAAGCCTAGAATATATGATCCTATTAACACTAATGGAAGTTGAAGCAAGCTAACAGAGACAATAAAGCCTGCCCCTGCTCTCACTACAAGTACATTTCCAAAATAAACAGCCAGCAATTATTCTTTTAATGTTCCTTCTCTGTACATCCATAATTCACTCCTGGGCATATACCTCTTGCTGATTTCAAAGTACAGGCTTCTGGTTTTTCTTTTTTCCTATCTTGCCTTCACTCTTCCTGTTTCTGGATGCTTACAGAGGACCTTCCTGAATGGGCCTGGGGATGCTTTCTATGATCCCTCAGTTGAACATCCTCAGCATGTGCCGCACATGCCAACCACCACCTCCTTCATCAGACTGAGCCTTAGGAATCACCAAATTGATCTCAGGTTTCTGCCCTCTGCATTCTCCTCTAAAGAAGACAGTTGGAACTCTCCCTTCTCCCCGCTGGCCAAGAAAGCTCTCCGACACCCAATGACACGGTGGACTCATACATCTCTCTCCCACCCCCAGCCCCCGGCACCATGCTCCCAATATACTGAGCTGGAAGCTTAAAAACAACAACCTGTATATCTCAAAGCTTACTTCCAGAAACCAAAGAAAAGAAGGACAGTTTAAATTTGGATTCTTTTCCTGACTTATTAGGTAAGCTTTTTCCAATAGCCAAGACAGACAGACAGACACTGACCCACTGCCAACCTCTGCATGAACTTCAAAAAGAAAAAAAGAAATCCCATTCCTTCTCAGAGTCTTGTTATTCTCGTGGGTTTCTCAACCATTAAAAATGGGTTTAATCTCAGCTGGCATCTTTGCTTGAAAGGTTAAGAATCCAACACCTAAGATTATATTATTGAAGCTCTGAGTTTCCCCCGCCCCTAGGGAAGAATCCTGCAATAACTGTTCTCTGATTCCAGGAGCAAACAGCCGCACCTATATTTTCTGGAAATGCCACCACTGTAACCCTTGCTGGGGAACCCAGCACAGACCCGAGTACCTATTTCTGGCTCTTCTTCCTGTTGAGCATGGGATCCAGACCCTCCGTAGCACCAAAAGAAAATCATCACTTGGTTAAAAAAATAAATCCCTGGAAAGCATCTAGGTAATTAATGTACAGAAATGCAGACCCCCTCCAACATAAGATAAATCTAATATCTACTGACTTTGTCTCTATAAAAGATTTTACAGGCTACTCATTAATATTTGCATAAAGAAAAAAGACCCACATGTGCCTTTTTAAAAACAAACTTGTCTATTGGCTATGCCAGGTCTTAATTGCAGCATGAAGGATCTTAGTTCTTGAACCTGGGCCCCTGTATTGGAAGCATGGAGTCTTAACCATTGGACCACCAGGGAAGTCTCCCAGTGTGCCTTTTGAATGTGATATTTCATAGGAAGGTTTAAGGTGATTCAAGTAGGTGTTAGAAAACACAATGGACTACTCAGATATTATTATCAAGTATATATGGAAAAAACTGTATATGGAAAAATGCATATTCATGCTCAAAATACACTACAGCTTATTCTTTTAACAGTGCATAATCATCTTAAATCTTCCAGGCTGGATGAATCACAGCTGGAATCAAGACTGGTGGGAGAAATATCAGCAACCTCCGATATGCAGATAATACCACTCTAATGGCAGAAAGGAGAACTAAAGAGCCTTTTGATGAAGGTGCAAGAGGAGTGAAAATGCTGTCTTAAAACTCAACATTCAGAAAATGAAGATCCTGGCATCTGGTCCCATCACTTCACAGCAAATAGATGGGGAAACAATGGAAACAGTGACAGACTATTTCCTTGGGCTCCAAAATCACTGTGGATGGTGACTGCAACCACAAAATTAAAAGATGTTTACTCCTTAGAAGAAAAGCTATGACAAACCTAGACAGCATATTAAAAGTAGAGACACCACTTTGCCAACAAAGGTTTGTATAGTCAAAGCTATGGTCTTTCCAGTAGTCATGTACGGATGTGAAACTAGGCCCATAAAGAAAGCTGAGCACTGAAGAACTGATGCTTTTGAACTGTGGTGTTGGAGAACACTCTTTAGAGTCCACTGGACTGCAAGGAGATCAAACCAGTCAATTCTATAGGAAATCAACCCTGACATTCACCGGAAGGACTGATGCTAAAGCTGAAGCTCCAATACTTTGGCCACCTGATGCAAAGAGCCAACTCATTAGAAAAGAACCTAATGTTGGGAAAGATTGAGGGCAAGAGGAGAGGGGGTCGACAGAGAATGAGATGGTTGGATGGCACCACCGACTCAATGGACATGAGTTTGAGGAAATTCAGGGAGAAAGTAAAGGGACAGGAAAAGTTGGTGTGCTACAGTTCATGGGGTCGCTAAGAGTCGGACATGACTTAATGACTGAACAACAACAACAATAAATCATCTTATAAACATGGTACAACCATTCTTACTCCTTAAAGCAGAAAGAATTATTTCCTCTACTTTGTGGACCCACTGGACCCCATAAGGATGTTAATAACAGGACCTATGAGCTCTTATTTGCTCATATGTTTACTCTCCTCACACTTCACTACCCTAGACTATAAGTCTCTTGAAGACAAGGACCCCATCATATTCCTTCTTGAGTCCTCCATACCCAAGAGACTGCCTAGCACCTAGCAGGTGTTTCACAACACCCACATGGAAAAGCAAGAGACGCAGTAGGTATTAAGAGAGCAGAAACTGAATCTGTCTTATTGTTACCTGGCCTATAAATATTTTTTGAATGAATGGATGAAAGAAATAAAAGAGCAGTGGTATTAGAGCATGAAAATATAAAGTTTGGTTGTGGCATAATAAGTATCATCTTTCTTCAGTTCTAAAACATGTTTTCTTACCTTCTGCTGCTGCTGCTGCTCCTGCTGCTAAGTCACTTCAGTCGTGTCCGACTCTGTGTGACCCCATAGATGGCAGCCCACCAGGCTCTCCCATCCCTGGGAGTCTCCAGGCAAGAACACTGGAGTGGGTTATCATTTCCTTCTCCAATGCATGAAAGAGAAAACTGAAAGTGAAGTCGCTCAGTCATGTCCGACCCTCAGCGACCCCAAGGACCTCAGCCTTCCAGGCTCCTCCGTCCATGGGATTTTCCAGGCAAGAGTACTGGAGTGGGGTGCCATTGCCTTCTCCATTCTTACCTTCTGGCAGCTTGTAAATCAGAATGCATTTTGCAATAGATGGCAACTTGGCATTCTGTTATTTGGAACTTTCTCTTCCTTCCTTCCTCAGTGGTACACAGAAAAGTCTTACATGCTAAAAATAATGGCATTGGGACATCCCTGCCGATCCAATGGTTGAGAATCTGCTTTGCAATGCAGGGGACTTGGGTTTGATCCCGGGTCGGGGAACTAGGATCCCACAGGCTATGGGGCAACTAAATCTGTGTACCACAGCTAGAGAAGGCCATGTGCTGCAACTAGGAAAGGCCCACACATGGCAACAAAGACCCAGCACAGCCAAAATTTAAAAAACTAAATATTTTTTTAAAAATACTGGTATCATAGATTTAGTGAAATATAACCGTTTGATGTGGCTGTAGTAACAAGAGTTGAAAAGACAACTGTAAAATTGCACTGAATTTTCCACAAGAGTAGAAACAATAAGAGAGGCTGGGCTTTTTAGGGGCTTCCCTAGTGACTCAGCTGGTAAAGAATTCACCTGCAATGCAGGAGACCCCGGTTCGATTCCTGGGTCCAGATGATCCACTGGAGAAGGGATAGGCTACCCACTCGAGTATTCTTGGGCTTCCCTGGTGGCTCAGACAGTAAAGAATCCACCTGCACTGTGGGAGACCTGGGTTTGATCCCTTAGTTGGAAAGATCCTCTGGAGGAGGGCATGGCAATCCACTCCAGTATTCTTGCCTGGAGAATCCTCATGGACAGAGGAGCCTGGTAGGCTATAGTCCATGCGGTCGCAAAGAGTCGGACACAACTGAGCAACAGCAGCACAGTACAAGTGGAGTGGCTATTTCTCTCACAACGGTTGCCCCTTCTCTAAAAGCAGCCCACAGGCCAGTCTATGCTAAATAAATGTCCTTCTGCCCACTACTGATTGGTCCAGGGGTGGTCACATGATCCAAAGTGAGTCAATCATTACTCTAAGATGTTTTTACTTGGAGCCAATGAGAGTGTAGAGGCTTCCCCGGTGGCTCAGTGGTAAAGAATCTGCCTGCCAATTCAGGAGACCTGGGTTCAGTCCCTGAGTTGGGAAGATCCCCTGGGGGGAGGAGGAAATGGCAACCCACTCCAGTATCTTGCCTGGGAAATCCCATGCACAGAGAAGCCTGGTGGGCTACAGTCCACTGTGTCACAAAGAATTGGACACAACTTAGCAGCTGAGCGTACACGCAGGCACCCAATGAGAGTGCAGGTCAGCTGTCTCTGGTGTTAGCCACAGTGAGATTTAGAGTTTAGGAGCAATCCCTGGGCATGCTCCCTACCATGGAGGAGAGAATCAAAGGCAAGAGAGCCTTGACATCATTTGAGTCCCTGTGTGGCTCATATTAGCTACATGCTCACCAAACCCATTTCTTTTTCTTCTTAGGCCTTATTTCTCAGCCTCCTTTACCATTAGGTGGGGTCATGTACTGAGTAATAACTGATAGAATGAGGCCAGAAGTAATATAAACTACTTTCATACCTGGCTCATAAAAACCTGCCACATGAGATGCTCCAAGCTTCTTCTCCATCTGCAGATTAAAAGGAGAGCACTCTGAGATACCCAGAGGAGAAGGGAACTACAAGATGGCCGGAGCTTGGCATGTTATAGAAAGTGGCCTAACTAGGACAAACTATGTTACCTGGTGAATAAACAAGAAATAAACTTCATTTGTGTTAAGCACTGATATTTAGGGGGATATTTAATCTTCTTTGGTTCCAGGTATACCCATCCCTCCCCTGGTTACATGAAACACCCCACTATTCTTACCATAAATTCCCTCTTCACCCAAACTAGTTGGAGCTGGATGTCTTTCCTTTACAACTTGAAGAGTTCTGGGAAATGAACTACAATCATTTGAAATGGCAAGAAGATAGACTGGTAAGCAACAGTCCCTAAGTGTCTAGGGAACACTAGAAAATTTCTCAGAACAGAGTAATAAGTCCAACAAACTAATGGCAAATCACAAGACTCTTTCCAGTGTCCAACAGCTTCCAGCTCTAAACTCATAAGCCACTTAGAGTGAGATCCTCTCTCCAATCTCCTACTACTACCAGAAGCATGTATAAAGTTGTAATAGCCATGCTTTAGGGTATATACACTCATGAGTTCACACCCACCTAGAATCCTAGCAAGCAAGAGAAATGTCACTTATCACACAGAGTCAGCCCTGCTGTCCCCAGACTTATTGGGAAACGGGTCCACAAGCACCTTTGAGAAGTCAGATAACCACCCTGCACCTCAGAGCTCTGGGTATGAGAGTACAAGGCTGACCAGAGTTTTCAAAAACAAATATTCAAGACTCAACAAAGCTTAAGAGAGCATTTATAAGACTATAAATGAAAAGATTACAAAAATAAACAGAAGAGCGATGCCATGAATGCCTACATCAGCAAGGAAAAGTTCTGCCTGAACTGGGAGCCAGCGATGACAGAGCATGCATCCTGCTCAGTTTCGAGAAATGTCTCTCAATGAGCCAAGATTTATAACAAGCACTGACGTCTATAATCCATTCTAGGGGCTAGTTACAGAGCACTTTTGCACTACACATCGAGTTATCTGTCTCTCACAAGGACAGTAGGAAGCTAGGATTGTCATCAGTTCTTTATTTACAGCTAAGAACACAGGCTCAGACAGGTCAAGTGCTCAGAGCCCCAGGCTTTGTGGTTTGAGCCAAGACTTGAGCTCCCATTTCCTGACCCCACATCCGATGTCCACTTCGTTGTCCCCCAAACGATGGGACGCAGAGAGGGCCCAGCTGGAGGAGACTTTTCCCAATGCCATAACATCCACCAACCCACTTGGAGGGTGGTTTTCTTTGCTTCGTGCAGCCATATGTGGGAACTTTTGGGGGCGGGGGCGGTGGCAGGGGGTGGGAGGAATGGAGGGTGGGGGTTAAGGGGCCTGGGATAAATGCCTGGTCTGCCACTAAACTCAGCTGGGAAAATACTCCCTGACAAGATACCATAGCTTGTGCCCAACGGCAGGCCCTGAGAGAAGGAGCTTGAGGCACGGGGTTAGGAGAGCTAAGGCCTCCGTGTGATCTTGGCAGAACCTCAGAGTGGGAAGCCTCTGAGAACCAGGCCACAAGCTCTCTCAGGATCCTAAAGATAGAATCTGGGGCAAAGGAACTGAATTTACCCTTTGCTGGGATGGGAGAGAGGATCAAATACATAAACTCAGCTGGCCTTAGACAGTTCATGAGCTACCTCTGAGAGGCAAATTGCCAAGATCAAACACTCGCATATTACCTGGGAAAGACGAAAAAAGAGAAAAAAAAAAAAATCAGGTGGCCTAGTGGTAAAGAATCTGCTTGCCAATGCAGGAGATACAAGAGATGCAGGCTCAGGAAGATACCCTGGAGAAAGGAATGGCAACCCACTCCAGTATTCTTGCCCAGAGAATCCCATGGAAACAGGCGCCTAGCAGGCTACAGTCCATAGGCTTGCAAAGAGTTGGACATGACTTAGCAACTGAGCAGACACACAAGAGCCATTTATCCCTGGCAGTTGGCAGGCCACCACCTTGGAAAGAAGACATGGGAAATTGGAGGACCTGCCCTTTGGGGTGTTAGAAAACTTGAAGAGTGGGCCTCTCCTGAATATCACTGTTTCCCAGGTAACAAAGATGAGAGGAAGGGCCTTCATCCTGGTGCACGTCCCAAGAGATAGAAAATCCAAGATCCTGATGAATATGGAATAGGGAAGGGGCAATGGCTTTGATCTGAACAAACCTGGGCTTGAACCGTGGCTGTGTCTTGTTAGCTGTGACCTTAAACAACTCACAACCTCTTTGAGCCTCAGTTTCAATATCTGTAGAGGATACAATGCTGACCTTACAGGATTTGGAGGGGGATGAAGAAAAATTATAAATGTAAAAGGCATAGTACACCACCTGATAAACAGGAGCCACTCAATAAATGTGAGCTCTTGAGCCCTCGCAATCCTCACTTCAATTCCTTATTATTGCAACTTTAAAACTTGGTCATTTTAATTCTTAGAAATTCACTAGTCAGTAGTCTTGAGAGAATCATGTATATCTTGGCCATTTTGCTAGTCTGTTTGAAATAAAACCATCTGTGATTTTGGCTGTGAACATCTCAAATAAGTCTAGGCCCTTGGGTCTCTTACTAGTCTACTTCATGCTTCCTAAATTCCCTTAGCAAACAAACAAACAAAGAACCCTGCAACCTTATTGTCTTTCTCCAACTCGAAAGAGAATCCAAACCTTATGGATATTTCGCACATAGCTGCACCTAACAACTTAACAATAGTCAAGTTCAACTAACGTTCCACAAGGCTTAAAATGAAGAGTTCTGAGTTCACCAAAGCTTTATAAAGTTCAATCAATATGTAGTATGCCTATGAACATAGGCACAACAGCAAGGATGAGTTTCTCGTGGAGTTCTTCAGTATCTTCTGGGTTTGGGGGACCATTTCCTCTTGACATGCTATTATCCAAGTCAGGGTCATACCCATCCTCTATACTCCAGTCCTTCATATACACCTCTACCAGTGCTTTGACTATACTACACAATAATTGTCTATTTTATGCTTTCTTCACTACCCTACAATCTCCTTTCAGGCAAGAACAGTGTTTTGCCATATCTCAATTACCAGTACCTACCAACAACAGTACCTGGTGTGTAATAGACATTGAATTAATACTGGAGGTGTATCAGATGGATAAATAAATAAATAGGATTTCTAGATGGTTGAATGGCATCACCAACTCAATGGACATGAGTTTGAGCAAACTCTGGGAGATGATGAAGGACAAGGAAGCCTGGCATGTTGCAGTCCAATAGTTGCAAATAGTGGGACACGATCGAGTGACTAAACAACAACAAAGATCTGGGAGAAACTTTAGCAATCATCTGGTCTAATCCAAGGTCTTCATATTACGGATAAGGAACCTGAGGCTCAGAGCTGTAAGAAGATTCATCCCAGGTGGCCTCAAAATCAGCAAGAAGATGACAAGTGGCGTCAGTCACATGCCACTTTGTGAGTTCAAAGACAGACATCACTTCACACTCACTCCCGAGGGGAGGCAGTGTAGCCTGGTGGCTTCCCAGGTGAAGTCTTCGGCTACCTATCTGTCTTGTGATTTTGGATAAATTACTTCATCTCTCTGAGTCACAATGGCTACATCTGTTAATTGGGGCTACGAATAACTCCAGAGTTATTGGGGGTATAAAACCTGCCAACACACATGAAGTGCCACGCATAGAACCAGCATTAGGTGCAAACAAATGTTTACTGAATCATGAATGAGTCCCTGTCCAGCATACTACAAGAACCTGGTTTAGACTTTGTATTCAAATCTACCTGCATAGAAGGTGGCTGGATCACCCATAATTACACAGCTATGTACTTGGAATTTGTTTCTTGCTGAAATTAGACCTTAAAGCCAAGTAGCCTCTGTAATGTTGTTCACTGTTCACCTTGGTTGCCCTTGCTTCACAAATCTGCCCCACAAATTACCCATCTTCTATCACCCAGCTAGTTACACCTTGTCTAAAAAGCTGTCTTGATTCCTATGGTGTCCTTAGTCCTTCCTCTCTCACTAATTAATATAGCAGAGGGGTGTATCCGTTTGGCTTTTTAAATTGTGGTAAAATACACACAATGTGAAATTTACCACCTTCAGTTCAGTTCAGTTCAGTCGCTCAGTCGTGTCCGACTCTCTGCGACCCCACGAATCGCAGCACACACCAGGCCTCCCTGTTCATCACCATCTCTCAGAGTTCACTCAGACTCACATCCATCGAGTCCGTGATGCCATCCAGCCATCTCATCCTTGGTCGTCCCCTTCTCCTCCTGCCCCCAATCCCTCCCAGCATCAGAGTCTTTTCCAGTGAGTCAACTCTTCTTATGAGGTGGCCAAAGTACTGGAGTTTCAGCTTCAGCATCATTCCTTCCAAAGAAATCCCAGGGTTGATCTCCTTCAGAATGGACTGGTTGGATCTCCTTGCAGTCCAAGGGACTCTCAAGAGTTTTCTCCAACATCACAGTTCAAAAGCATCAATTCTTCAGTGCTCAGCCTTCTTCACAGTCCAACTCTCACATCCATACATGACCACAGGAAAAACCATAGCCCTTTTTTTTTTTTTTTGGCTGTGCCACACAGCATGTGGGATATTAGCTCTGCAACGAGGGATCGAACCTGTGCCCCCTTGCTGTGGAAGCTCAGGGTCTTAACCGCTGAACCGCCAGGAAGTCCCCCACCTTAACCATTTTTAAGTGTACAGTTCAGCAGTGTTGAGTACACTCACATTGTTGTGCAGCCAATTGCCAGAACTTTTTATCTTGTGAAACCAAAATTCTATACTCATTAAACAACAACTCCCCCTATTGCTTCCTCCTCCAGCCCCTGGCAAGCATTCTACTTTCTGTCTCTCTGAGTTTGATTACTCTAGGTACCTCATTTAAATGGAATTATCCAATATTTGTCCATTTCTGTCTGATTTATATCGCTTAGCAAAATGTCCTCAAGGTTCATCCATGTTGCAGCATGTGTTCAGCATTTCCTTCAAAGGCTATTCAGCTTTGAAATACATTCAAGGCTGAACACACAGAATACTTATTCAATGTTCCACTGCATGCACATACTACATTTTGCTTATCCATTCATCTGTTGATGGGTGCTTGAGATGCTTCTACTTCTTAGCTATCATGAATAATGCTGATATGAACATGAGTGTATAGAGGTTTATCTGTCTACCTCCTCTACTTAAATGTGAACTTCCCAAAGACAATGGATGAGCCTCAGTCATCTCTATAGTTCTCAAGGTGCGTGACACGTGATGGCACTTAATAAATACCTATCAAGTAAATAAGACAGTTGTTGTTTAGAGGCTAAGTCGCGTCCAACTCTGCAACCCCATGCACTGTAGCCCTGCAGGCTCCTCTTTCCGTGGCATTTCCCAGGCAAGAATTTGCAAATGGCAGTATTACACAGCAGAAAAACACAAGCTTTGCAATAAGACAGTCTTGATTTCTGATCTTGGATCTGCCTCTTCCTACTCATATGATCTTAGGCGTGTTGCTTAAGCTCTCAGAGTTTCAGTTCCTTATGTGGTTTTTGCCACAATTAAATATTATAACTTATGTAAAGCAGTTGGCACAGCACTTGGCACACCATAAACTTTAAAAAAATGTATGCCAGTATTATGATTATAAAGTTATGTAATAAAAGTAACTTACTGCACATACAAACAGGCCATTTAGTTTTCTGGCCATGATAATTTTAAAAGTAGAGTATGCAGAATTATGAAAGCAAACAAGTCATTACAGATAACAGTCAAAACAGAAAGACACTACACAGGAGAAACAATGAATTCGGATTGGTATCACTCTACTGAAATCTTGAGCTGTTCTGCTACAGGTCTGGATGTTGGAAATTTTGCCACTTCAAAGGAACAGATGTAAACGTTGTACTGAGGACCACCTCACTGAGCAAAGCAGCCTGTCAAAGATCTCACATTTTTTAATCAGGATGACTTGAGGGTGGTTTTTTTTGTTTTTTTTTTGGTGCCTGGGCTGAGTCTGTCTTGAATTTGATCATTCAAGTTTGAACTTTTTAGCAAAATGATGAAAGAAAGAAATAGATCTTTATGACTATTTCAGACAGACATATTTATCTCAATCTGTCTCAAAGCAAACTGAGCTCCCCACCCTACTCCTAGTTCCTCCTGGACATGAATTCTTTTTGCGGTTGCTCTCCAAATTTTCCAGACCAGAAACATTCCTTCCAAAGTTAGCTCTTAGAAAGTAGAGTTCTTAAGTCTTAGAAGGAAAACTTATTGGAGTTTCTTTTTGTCTGCTGAAACAATTAACATTCCTCATGGCTAATTTAAAAGACTGAGACAAAAATCAGATACTCGGTTGTGTGGTGGAGGAGAGGAAAGGGAAGAAAAAGAGAAGGTAAGAGAAAGTTGTTCAAATGCTAGTGCTAGTTGCTCAGTTGTGTCGGACTCTTTGCGTCTCTCTGGACTGTAGCCCACCAGGCTCCTCTTTCTGTAGGATTCTCCAGGCAAGAATACTGGAGTGGGTTGCCATGCCCTCCTCCAGGGGATCTTCCCAACCCAGTGATCGAATCCGAGTCTCATGTTTCCTACATTAGAAGGCACGTTCTTTACCACGAGTGCCACCTGGGAAGCCCCCATACGCCACAGGTCAATTTTAATTTGTCTCCCAAATAACAGCTACTGAATGCCTTCCCCAACCAGGACTCCCAAATGACTTCGAGGCCCACCCGGTTAAGAGCACCAGACTGAGACTTGAAACACAGAGCCTTGATTAACCCTCACAATACCACTATGCTCTAAGTATTAATTTTGGTGATGACTGCATGACTCTGTGAACATCCTAAATCAAACAACTGAATACATACAGTTCATGTGAATTTTATCTCAACAAAGTCATTTAAAAGCCAGCATCATATAAAAGAGTAAATTTTAAGAAATCTCACCACATACACACACGCACACACCCAGCTCCTACTGCGCTGGTATCAGTAACCATTTTGTTATTTTATATCCTTCCCAGATTCCTTTGTGCAAATTCAAATGTATTTGCTTAACCCACTACTTCTTTCACAAAACATGCACTCTTCTGCAACAGCCTTCTTTTTGAGGGGTGTGGAGGAACCATCTTTGTTTCACTTAAAATATCCTTGGAGATCTTTGCATATCAGCACTTAGAGAAACCCTAATTCTTGTTGGTAGTTTAACAGCTTTCCCTTTTGTGAACATACCCATTTATTTAACCAGCTTCCCACTGATGCACACTTGGGTGGTCTCCAATAGTTTGCTACTAGCAATGGTGACGCAATGCTTGTGCTTTCTTCTTAACTTGGTTTCATCAGGTAACATTCTGCTTCTGGACTGAAGGGAGACAGCATCAACAGCAGGACCTCTTCAGAGTTAGCTGGAACTGGGTCTGCATACAGCTTCTTTTGTTCGTGTGCATATTAGTCGTTCAGTCGTGTTCGACTCTTTGCAACCCCATGAACTGTAGCCCACCAGGCTCCTCTCTCCATAGAATTTTCCAGGCAAGAACACTGGAGTGGGTTGCCATTTCCTTCTCCAGGGGATCTTCCCCACCCAGGGATTGAAGCCAGGTCTCCTGCATTGCAGGCGGATGCTTTACCATCTGAGCTACTAGAGAAGGCACAGTCTCTTTTGCTGACTAGCTATTAGCTCCATGACTGGGAAGGTTTCTTTTATCTTCTGAGCTTTAATTTCCTCACTTCATAAAGTACGCAAAATCCCACCTACTTTATCAGGTTGCTTTCAGGGCTCAATAGGCTTCCACTGGCCAAATTTGGGACAATTTTTGTATCAAAAAGCATAAATATGGGAGCAGGGGAGGCAGAAGGTTGGAAATGGATTATAACACACAGGGGAAGAATCCAGGAATCCAAGTGATACTAAAAAAATAAATAAATAGTAGTGGAGTTGAAAGCTCATCTATCAGAACAATACTGGAAAACAAATACAGAACAAAAAAGAAAATTAGAAAATCATCCTTTTACTTATTGCATAGCACAGGGAGCTCTGCTCAGTCCTGTGTGGCAGTCTAGATAGGAGGGAGTTTGGGGGAGAATGGATACACGTATATGTGTAGCTGAGTCCCTTTGCTGTTCACCTGAAACTATCACATTGTTAACTGGTTATACTCCAATACAAAATAAAAGCTTAAAAAAGAAATAGAAAATCATACTTTTATAGCTGTTAATTGATCTGGGCCAGGATTATCAATATATGTTTACACCAGAGAGATAAAAGTTGTTGAGGAACAGGAGATTGAAACAATCTCAAAGTATCACCCCAAAGGCAATGTTATTAATTAGAAAGAGAAAAAGGGTTCCTTTACAATGTAGAGATCTGGCAAGGCCACCACATTCAAAATACAAGCTTCCCATCACCAGTCCTGGGACAAACTGACATGTGTCACCCTGATGTGATCCAAGGGGAAGGATACAGCATCACCTATGGAGAATTCTTATCACTAATGTTTAACCTAAGTATAAGAATGACAAAACCAGCAGACAAATCCAAACTACTGTCTACAAAGCAGTTTAGAATTTCCAAACTGTCAATGTTATGAAAGACCAAAAAAAAAGGCAGGGGAACTTAGCCACATTAAAGGAAATTCAAGAGACACAACTACACGGTATAAGCAATCTTTGATTAAATTCTGCATCCTTCTTCCCCTAAAGGTTATAAATATCATTGGAACAACTGGGGAAATCTGAAAAATATTATTGTTCCAGTGTAATGATATTGTGGTTACAGGGGAGACTGTCCTTGTTCTTTAGACATACACGCTTCAGCGCTTGCTTAGAGATAAAGTGTTGTGTCAGCAACTTACTTTGAAATGATTTTGAAAAATAAAAATCAATGTGTGTGTCAGTGTGTGTGTGTGTGTGTGTGTGTGTGTGTGTGCATGCACACAATCAGGATGGGAAAGCAAATTAATCTAGATGAAGGGTATAGGAGCTTTTGCTGTAATATTTTTGCAGTTTTTCTATATTTGAAATTGTTCAAAATAAGTTGGGGGAGGAAATCAAACAAAACATGTAAATCACCTGACATCCATTAGGTCCTATAAGAGTTCCCATCATGGCTCCAACCAACTCAACAGATCTACAGAAAGCTCCTGCCCTCTAACCATGCTATGTGCTGGGCTAAGTCACTTCAGTCATGTCTGACTCTTTGTGACTCTATGGACTGAAGCCCAACAGGCTCCTCTGTCCATAGGATTCTCCTGGCAAGAATACTGGAGTGGGTTGCCGTGTTCTCCTCCAGCAGATTTTCCTGACCCAGGGATTGAACCCAAGTCTCATGTCTCCTGCATTAGCGGTAAGGTTCTTTACCACTAGCACCACCAGCACAAATCAAATCAAAGTAAATGCCACCAGGCAGACAGTGCTGCCTTCAGAAAGCTTACACTTCTGATCAGATGACAAGACAAAAACAGGGAAACACCTGGAGATTCAGTAAGATTTTGGTTCCAGAAAAACTACCTGGGACCTACATCTGTGAATTTTTTAAAGTTCGGTAACCTTTAAAAAAAAAAAAAAAAAAACAGAACCATTACTTGAACTCACTAAGAATTATTTCCTCATTTACATGGAAAAATGGAGCTGGAAACTACAAGCTAAGTTGAGAGAATAAGATAGCATACATATTATACCTCTGTAAAGCATATGTTATTGAAGACCTAGTAAAAGATTAATCTCCTAGAATAAAAGCAGAGAGGGAAAGCTCCGGGAGGGTTCCACCTTTGTTTCCCTATCAGAACACCTAGCACAGGAATTTGCATTTAGCTTATGCTCCAAATATTGGATGAAGAAGTAACAGTAAGACATTATAAGACAGAATACCTAAAGAAAGTCTTTGTTGCTACAAATGCCACTGGAATTAGAGGAACAATTAATATGAGCTGGCCCAGCCAGAGATTGCAGCACCTTAACAAAAGCACATATTTATGTGCACATAAATTTGCCTATTTATGTGACATGAGTTTGAGCAAACTCTGGGAGATAGTGAAGGACAGGGAAGCCTGGGCATACTGCAGTCCATGGCGTTGTAAAGAGTCTGACACAACTCAGTGACTGAACCACAAAATTAGCAAAAGTCCTACTACACAGATTATTTCATCTGAGCCTCACAGTAATCCCTATTTTAGAGATGAATAAACTGAGGTTTCAAAAATAAATTACCCACTGAGCACATAACTCAAATTTCTATTTGCCCAACCCAGCCGCAGAAGAACGAAAATAACTGGTTAAAAGAATGGAAATACCTCACAGCTCAGTGATCTCGGGGTCTCTGTAGGACAGTGAGTCACTGATGGCCACTCCTAAACTCGGGCCTTTTCTACAAAAAAAATGCCAAAAATCTGCCTTGGGATTGCTTCTCTGGTTATTCAGAAAGATGAAAAATCAGGCCTCTTAGCCACCAGCTTCAGATATAAAAACAGCAGAGCTTAAATTCCCCTTTCTTGTGTGGCTGCGTAATGGAGATGGAGAGGAAGTGAGAAGAAGAGATGATTTTCAATTCAAGGTTGACGGTGTCCGCATTTAGTGAAGTTAACCTTAACTCAAAAATAAAATTTCCCTGCAAAATTTTCTGGGGGAAGACTCGTGACTGTGTTACTGTTCCTATTCACTTTTTAAACATCATGCTTTGTTGCAGTCTGGGATAATATATTTTATTTCTCTCTTCCAGAGGTTTCCATGTTATCGATGTATCAACCTTTACTACAGTGATCACAAAAACCATTACAACTTCCTTCCCTTAGTAAGAGAGAGTAGTCTAAGTGGCTAAATGGACTTGGCAAAAGTATATAAAAATGACACTTCAAAGATTGTGATAAGAATTTAAATTGAGGGGCAGTTTAAATGAAAAGTATCTATGCCCTTTGCCCCAGCGTTTCTACCTTAGAAATGAATCCTACAGAAATACTCCCACAAGTTTATTATAAAAGGATGCATGCTCAAATGCTCACTGCAGCAGTGTCTGACAGCCACGGTAAAGGATAAGAGAGGAACATGCAAATACGTGGGGCAAATGCCCAAAATATATTAAGTGACAGAGAGCAAGCAGAATACATATTATAATAACATCATTAGCATACATGTGAGGGAAAATGACAGCGTGTGTGTGCGTGCTTAGTTGCTCAGCTGTGTCCAACTCTTTGTGACCGCATGGACTGCAGCCCACCAGGCTCCTCTTTCCATGGGATTCTCCAGGCAAGAATATTGGAGTGGGTTGCCTTCCCTTCTCTGCAGGATCTTCCCGACCCAGGGAACAAACCTGAGTCTCTTTCATTGCAGGTGGATTCTTTACCGTCAGAGCTACCAGGGAGGCCAGAAAAATGACAGCAATACACATCAAAATCGCAACAGTTGACTATGTGAGGTGGAATTAAAAGAATTTTCCCTTTGTAGATCATTAGACATTTCTGTAATGGATTTTGATTTCTCTTATATCTAGAGTCAAAAAGCTAATTTAAGATATACATTTATGTCCTCTTTCATGTCCTTTCCTCTTTGCAGTCAAATGCTCCACTCCTGAGTTATTCCTCCGCTATCTCTCTTTTATACCCAGGAAACAGCCACCTGCATCATTACCTCTAGAAATAAATAGTGCCAGCTGCAGAGGTCTGCACTCTTTAGGGAATGACAAAATCGTGGTCAGAAAGGACAGGAAAGATCACCTACAATGTCTGCCAACAAACAGTACTCCAGCCCATAGGCTGATTAAATACACACAGTGACCGAAACAGTCACTATGTTCTGAAGCAGGCCTTGATGTTGTCTAGATTTGCTGTGACGTTCCTAAAGCTGACATTCAGGAATGGGCAACTGACTTGAACAATGATATTCACCACATGACAGGCTAAGCAGACAGAATCATTACCATATCCAAGAAAACTAACCTTGTTACTGATTATCTCCCATGCAGCTCCCATTCAAATTTCCCCAACTGTCCCCTCAATGTCCTTTATAGCTTTTTCTAAGTCCAGTATCCAATCAAGGGTTGCATGTGGCATTTGGTTGTCATAGCTCTTTGCTCATGCTCGCCCAGTAGCTAAGTTGTGTCCAACTCTTTGTGACCCCATGGCCTTGTAGCCCACCAGGTTCCTCTGTCCATGGGATTTTCCAGGCAAAAATACTGGAGGGGGCTGCCATTTCCTTGTCCACGGGATCTTCCCGAACTAGGGATTGAACCCATGTCTCCTACACTGGTAGGCAGCTTCTTTACCTCTGAGCCACCAGGGAAGCCCACCGTAGCTCTTTAGTCTTTTTAAATCTAGATTAGTCCCCGACCTTTTGTTTTCTTTTGCTTTGTTTCTCTATCATGACACTGACACTTTTGAAGCTCACAGTCCAGCTGTTCTACAGTACATCCCATAATCTGAGTTTGCCTGATTATTTCCTCATGATTAGACTGAGGTTAAACATTTCTGGCAAGAATTCTACCTTGGCAATGGGTGTGTGCTTGCCATGGCATTCGGCTGTCTAGTTACACTGAGATATCTTCCTCTTCATTATGTCACTATAGGTACCAGGAAAGCCATCGGTCAATAAATAAGATATTCAAAATAGTAAATAATACCAAAAACAGCTTCAGTGAACACCAGCTATTCCAGGCATAGTACCAGACATTTAAATATATATATATATATATTATCTCATTTAAACCTCACAACAATCTTGTAAAGAAGCAGTGGTTCAAAGAGGTTAAGTTGCTTGTCCAGTGACACATATTTAGTAATAGAAAAAATATACACTTGCACACGTGGACTCATTCTCACACACAAACCCCCGCACACACGTCAACATATGATCTCTGGGGTTCATAGTCTCCCTGAGGACCTTCCAGGGACAAGTTAAGAAGCCCTACCTTAGACTAATCTTGAGGAGGCCTAGCTAGCTTTCAAGAGTTGAATTCCTATGGAGAAGAAACTGAAAATAGATTATCTGTGGGCCACATAAAATTCTTCCACACTTGGAAATCTTCTTATTTGGAGATGGGCCACCTTTCCACCATAGCCAAGAAAATAGGGCAATGGCTCCATAAATTATTATACCATTCTGGTACTTGGCTTGTTTTTTTACTATTCTGCAACAAAATGAAAAAAAAATAAAGACAATGTAGAGAATTTTTCACAATATATTTCTAATTTTAATTAGATTTCTATATAAAATATAATTCTAAATATATTTCTAATTTTAAAATGATGGCCTTTCCACAAGCTTTGGTATTAAATATGCTTTATTTCATGAGATAAAGTAAAGGAGGACATATTTTTAAAAACATCTTTAACCATAGAAGAATAACTGTTGGCAAAATCTCACCCAATTTTATCTTAATTTTTTATATTTTCACTTACCTATAAAAGTCTGAAACCCATTATTTACGGCATTCTATACAATCAAAATTATTTTTGAGAAACTAACTGGAATAAAGGAAATTCAGCCCCCAAAGAAACCAGGTCTGAAATAATTCTGAATTTTCCCTGAAAGTCATCCACAAAACATCTCAAAGGTCTCCTCAGCCTCTCAGGTCACCTCACATCAATGCATTTGTTAAAAGCGTTTTACATTTTATATTTGCATTACTAACTGCCCTCTTCCGATGTGTTGATATTTCCTGCCTTTGATACACTCAATCAACAAACATTCAGTGAGTCCCCAGTTTGTGCAAGACAGTCTATTAGATGCATAGGAACTCAGTCTGGAGAGTTGTTTCTTGCCTCCAAGTCTCAGGTCACAGGTCACCTACCACAGGTCACCCCCTTCTCCCCACCCCCCCACCCCGACTCAGCTCCCACAGTATGAAAACTTCCCTTGGGACTGTCCTCTCCTAGCACTGCCAATAAACCTCCCTGTGTGTGGTTATTTGTTGACATTCCTCTCCCTCACCTACATGAATTTTTCCAAAGCAAACACTGTCTTATTCAATGCTGTATTCCTAACACAGTGCACACACAGCTGCCAGGGATCAGTATAAATTAGTGGAATAAATATATTTTACAGATGAGGAAACTAAAGCTCACAAAAAGAATATGATGTGTCTAAAATCATAAATAAGAAATCACTAGTCGTAAAAAGCCTCACCAGAGGTCTCTTCTGTTCCACCATGATGCATTCTACACACAGACAAAGTGAGCTAGTGATCTAAGATGTCTTCATGGAACCTCAAACTCAGTATGTCCAAAAGTCCCTCTTCCTTGAAAAAACAAATAAAAATCTGGTCCCCATCCAATGACCTCTTTCTCTTGGAAGTGATATATCCACTAGCTTAAGGAAAACTGAAGTCATCTTAACTCCATTTTTTCTCTATCCTCACACCCAATCTAGCAACAACTGTATCAACTATAGTCTTCAAATTTAGTGTCTCCCAATCTCTTCCTATGCCAAAGCCTTTGACTGTGTGGATCACAATAAACTGTGGAAAATTCTGAAAGAGATGGGACTACCAGACCACCTGACCTGCCTCTTGAGAAATCTATATGCAGGTCAGGGAAGCAACAGTTAGAACTGGACATGGAACAACAGACTGGTTCCAAATAGGAAAAGGAGTATGTGAAGGCTGTATATTGTCACTCTGCTTATTTAACTTATATGCAGAGTACATCATAAGAAACGCTGGGCTGGATGAAGCACAAGCTGGAATCAAGACTGCCGGGAGAAATATCAATAATCTCAGATATGCAGATGACACCATCCTTATGGCAGAAAGTGAAGAGGAACTAAAAAGTCTCTTGATGAAAGTGAAAGAGGAGAGTGAAAAAGTTGGCTTAAAGCTCAACATTCAGAAAACGAAGATCATGGCATCTGGTCCCATCACTTCATGGGAAATAAATGGGGAAACAGTGGAAACACTGTCAGATTTTATTTTGGGGGCTCCAAAATCACTGCAGATGGTGACTGCAGCCATGAAATTAAAAGACAATTACTCCTTAGAAGAAAAGTTATGAGCAACCTAGATAGCATATTGAAAAGTAGAGACATTACTTTGCCAACAAAAGTCCGTCTAGTCAAGGCTATGGTTTTCCCTGTGGTCATGTATGGATGTGAGAGTTGGACTGTGAAGAAAGCTGAGCGCTGAAGAATTGATGCTTTTGAACTGTGGTGTTGGAGAAGACTCTTGAGAGTCCCTTGGACTGCAAAGAGATCCAACCAGTCCATTCTAGAGGAGATCAGCCCTGGGTGTTCTTTGGAAGGAATGATGCTAAAGCTGAAACTCCAGTACTTTGGCTGCCTCATGCGAAGAGCTGACTCATTGGAAAAGACTTTGATGCTTGGAGGGATTGGGGGCAGGAGGAAAAGGGGACGATAGAGGATGAGATGGTTGGATGGCATCACCGACTCGATGGGCATGAGTCTGAGTGAACTCTGGGAGTTGGTGATGTACAGGGAGGCCTGGCGTGCTGCGATTCATGGGGTCGCAGAGAGTTGGACACAACTGAGCGACTGAACTGAACTGAACCTCTTCCCTTCTCTCCAAGCCCCCAGCCACCACCCTAGATCCAAGGCCACCACCATCCCACAAGTAGACTACAAAAATGACTTTCCATCTCGTGTTCACTTCCAGCTAATTCTCTCCAGTCTCTTCTCCAACATAACAGCCAAGGTGATGGTTTTAATATCATCCTACCTGCATATGGAATTCATCTAGCTAATTAAAATCCTTCAATTAGGATAAAGACCAAATTCACCAGTGACTCAGAAAACTGCCCACTCTCTAGACTCTGTCCACCTATCCAGCTTCATTCTTCTTCATTCTGGTCTCTGTCTCCTTGCTTCATGCCCATAAACTGTCTAACCCCCATAACTAACTTTCAAATTCATATAGTCATCTATTTCCTTTGTACTGTGAACATGTAGTTCCCTTGTTAGAAACCCTTTGTCCTCATCTCAGCACCTCCTGTTGCCATACTAAATTACTTCCTCTCACTCTCCAAGTCTCTTGAAATGTCACTTCCTACGGGAAGCCCTCCCTGATTCCTCTAGACAAGGGAAGCACACCAACTTAATCACTCCTCTTCTACCTTGCTGTACATCCCATTTTGGCAGGAGAATTCATCACGCTTGGAATTGCTTCTCCAACGATTATCTCCCCTATCAGAACATAAATTACCTGATGGTGGTAGAAGCATCTCTTTTCACGGAGCCTGGCGGGTTGCAGTCCACGGGGTTGCAAAGAGCAGACAGGGCTGAGCAACTGAGCTTGCACACACACACACACACAGAGTCCTTAGACCACAGTGGTGGTGGTGGTGGTGGTTTAGTCACTAAGTCATGTCCAACTCTTGCGACCCCATAGCCTATAGCCTGCCAGGCTCCTCTGTCCATGGGATTCTCCAGGGAAGAATACTGGAGTGGGTTGCCATTTCCTTCTACAGGGGATCTTCCCGACCCAAGAATTGAACCCATGTCTCCTGCACTGCAGGCAGATTCTTTACTGACTGAGCTACAGGGAAGATCTAGCTGCTCTCAATATCTGTTGTCAGAAGGACAAGCTGGGGCCATATCACCAGGCCAAGGGGCAAGGATCCTTAAATAAAAGGGCAAGGATCCTTATCCCTTTGCAAAGGATTTAAACAAAGGGAGAAAGAAATGCAGAGTTATTCAAGGTCACAGAGATAGCAGAAATGGGGCCAAAACTAACCTTCCATTCAGCTCATTTCTCCTCCCTAAAACAATGGAAAGCCTGGGTAGAAGAGGGAGCAACTTAGAAGAAGAAAATTAGAAAGGAAAAGATGGTAAGTGAGAGGTCTCAGGTGGTGAGTGAGAGCTTCTGAATCTGCCTGTCACACTAGTTGCCTCTGGATGGGCCCAGTGAGACTTTTCCTGCCTAGAGGAGCATCTTACTACACAAACAAACAACCACTATCGCCTCCTTTGCCTTAATGAGGCAGTGGGTATAAAACAACAAACTTCTTTTATCCAAAGAAGAGAAGAAATGACAGGAAGAAAAGCTGTTACTGCTCCAAGCATCTTCAAAAAAAAAAAAAAAACCCAAATGGGCAGTGTGGTCAACTGGACCGGCTCCTCAGCAATCAACAGGGAGGAAGTAGAAAAGACAGCTGCCACAGGGAAGGACAGGGGAGGAATAAATTAGGAAGAAGCCACTCAAAGTCTACTGATTCTTTGAGAATTAGGAGAACATTTTGTGTAGAGCATTTAAAAACCTTGCCAGGGGCTTCACTGGTGGCTCAGTGGTAAATAATCCTCCTGCCAACACAGGAGGCATGGGTTCAATCCCCAGTCCGGGAAGATACCACGTGCCGTGGAGCAACTAAGCTGGGTGCCGCATACCGCGCCTGTGTTCTAGGGCCCGGGAGCCGCACCTGCAGAAGCCCGCGCTCTGCAACAAGCGAAGCCGCTGCAACAAGAGGCCCGGGCACCGCCACCAAGAGTAGCCCTCGCTCGCCACAACTAGGGAACAGCCCTCGCAGCAACGAAGACCCAGCACAGCCAAAAATAAAGACATAAATAAAATTATATTACAAAAAAAAAACTTGCTAATGCATCAGCTCAACTGTAACAGTTCGCTGTCCTCGGGCTACGGGGGGTCAAATTATATCCGTGACAGAAGCCACAAACCAGGCCAAGGGGTTGGGTTCATTGCCATTCATCCTACCAAGCACCAACTGCAAGAAGAAAAGACAAAGCCTCTCCAATGAGGACTCAGTAGAATAAATATTTGAAGTCTCAACTACCCTGGATGTTCTGGGTGAGGCAGAGAAGGGATGGAAGGGTATCAAGAGCCGGGAAGGACTGAGAGAGAGAAATGTGATATACTGGTGATGGGGAGATTTTGAAACACAGAGGGAAAAATGAGAATTGCTAATTGAGAGACAGGGAGAGAAACTGGAAGAACTTCAAGAGACACAGAGGGGTATGGAAAGGAAGACAGCATGGAAGGGGTGCTCAGGAAAGCAGACAATAAGCAACAGAGGGACACAGAGAGAAGCACAGCCAGGCAGACCATCTTTCCCCAAATCCCAAAGCTGCTCATTGCATTCCAATAAATCACTCTACTACAAAGCCCATACAATGGACTGCCCTTTGCATTCAGTAACAAGCGGCATGTAATGAAGTATCGCCCTGCTGCAACTTTGGAGACCTAAGGGTCTGAATTAAAAATGAACAAAATTGGTTCAGCAACAGAAGATAACCAGTAATGACTTTCCCCTAGTGGCTGACTTGGCTCCGAAAAGGTTTGGCATTTGGGAGTTAAGCATAAAACATTCTGGCATTTCTCCTTTTGACATTCCAAGAGGGGGTGTGGTTGACCCCAGGTCCATTCATTTCAAAGGTTGTAGATCTCTCTGCTAAGACTGGCCCCATCTGTTCTGGAGTCAGCCAGCTGTTTATTCCAAAATGACATATTTATTGTACTAATCATCCTAGTAACTCTTACAAGAACAGAGCCAGTATCACATGGGTCAAAATGCTCTCTGTCCTGTTAGACGTGTCAGTTTGCTTTAAAAACAAAACCAAAAAGCCAAAAAAGCTCTGCATGCTTTTTGGTTTCCAAGTCCAGGATCACTCTGTCATGCCGTACCTTTCAGTAATGGCAAATGAAGGTTAACAGCGCTTCTAACTTTTTCCTCTCCCTAATGCGTTAAAAATGAACCCTAATGATCCATTCTCCAAACCGTTATTTGCGACTGGTGACTGCCTCAGGAAAGGACAGCTCTTTACGGTACCATTGTCAGTGGCAAGAAGCCTATTGCAATGTAATTTAAAACATTCGCACAAGTACAAATCTGTCGGCTCCACTTCCAAACAATCCTGAAACCTTGCAGTTGGGAGAGGAAAAACACTCAACGAAAATGTTGCTTCCAGCAGCTTCAGAGAGCCTTGCCCAGGCACGTGAAATGTTTCTGACTGGCACGGAGTGCACCATTAAAGGACACTGTCACCTCAAATCGGCAGAAAAGGCGAGACAAACGACGTGAGACACACACACACACAACAAAGCCCCACAAAACTTAACCTACTCAGAAGCACGCTCATCTTAAAAATGAATAGTGTGTGCTCGCCCAAGTGACACGAAATGTTCCAAAGTAGTGCGACCACATGAAATCACTGTCTCCATTTCTCCCCACGCGTCACCCCCTTCCTACTCAAATCTCAGCACTCGGGCCGTATGTGACAGGACTGCAGTCTCCCACCACTGCCTTCCTCTGATTATTTTCCAAGAGCACTTCCCAACATCCTCCCCAACCCAGCTCCCTCTCCCAGTCTTCAAAAAGGTTGAGGGGAGTTGCGACTAGGGAATTGGCAAGCATCCGTCCTCCGGCGGGGGAAGGCTGCTGGAGTTGTTCTTTGCAGTGACCCAAATTGCAGAGAGCTTTTCGCTTAGCAGCGCTTGCGAGCAACCTTCCCAATCCTCCCGCCCCCATCTTCCCAAAAGAAAGCCTTGAGAACTAAGCGGGAGGAATAACTTGGTAGAATCATTTGAATAAATCACTTCAACTCACCTGGTTTGGGATTTTTCTCCCCACCCCAGGCATAAACAGAAAGGATGTGCGAGTGAGTCACGCAAGCAGTGGAGGGTGTTGCGATGTCCTAAGTCCAAGGGCTGAAGTCAGTCCTTGCCCTGGTGCTGCTGCTACGCTTAGCTCAGCTGGAGCGAGCGGCAAACGCAAGCCTAGCAGCAGCAGGGGGTGGATAGATCGTAGCACAATGAATGCAGTGGGGTTTTTGCAATGACATCATCCCACTGTCCAAAAGGCCCCAATAGCCATGCTCAGGAGCAGTGCGTTCTGGGAATTGTAGTTTCCTCAAGGGCCGGCGGAACAGCCGGGCTATCCCTCGGAACTACAATGCCCAAAATGCGCCATGGTCGGACGCGCCCGGAGCGGGCGAAGGGAGCGAAGTGCTCAAGGCCGCCATGTTAGGGCTGCTGGAAAGATTCCGCGGAGCCGGCTGAGGTTTTAGGGAATGCGGGAGCCGAGTGGTGGTGCAGAGGGGACAGTGAGAAGGAGGACAAGTCGGTCGGTGAGCCTGGGTTCCGGACCTGGGCACCGGGGGATGGAGGCGGCGTCTGGGGCCGAGTAGGACGTGTCCGGCTGGTGGCGGCATGAGAGGCCGAGCGGGTCTCGGCCTTACGGTCCTGCCGGAGTTAGGGAGGTCGTCTACGCCTCTTGCCCCATGTTGTGACAAAGGGATTGAGGGAGTCAGTTTACTTTTGGGCTCAGAGCTTCAAATTGATCCGCTGACAGGATAGTAAGGGACGGCTGTGTTTTTCCTCGGGGAGTGGGGTGCGCTTTGGGGATCCCCGGGTGATGACCCTCTAGCCTTTCGTCGCAGCCTTTAGCCTACGGAACTGGGCTGTCCCTCCCAGATTTTTTTTTTTTTTTTAAATTGTTTTGTCATTCTCCAGCCTTCCTTACTCCTTTCCCAAGGTGTTGGACCCCCATTGGTCTTTCATGCGGAAATGATTTGCAAAAGGTTCCAAAGATACCGATGTTGAAAGGTAGCTAAGCTGGAAGGGAACGGCGCTTTTTGCCCCGCAGTAAAGAAAACACAAAGTCCCTGTTTAAAATGACGTCTTCATACTTGCCAGCGAAAGCAGGGAGACGTTAAAAGGGAATAATGATGATCGACCTGTTGACGGCTGGAGATTGGTTACTGAGTAAGAGGGTTCTTGAATAAACCTAGAGTGAATAGTAAAATAACTGCCCAGACGGGATCTTCAGGACCATGGACCACCAACTTATTTTTAAAACACAATTGGTGTTTAATTTGTAGAACTCCATATATACCACTACTTTAGCAACTAATTGCTTTCAAACTAAGTAGCTGAAACTAAAGTCATTGGTCTTTCAAGTTTTGCCCAGTATCTCGAATGAACTATATTTTTTCTCCAGTTGTGTTATTAAAACAATGCTGTGTGTTTGTTCTTTTTCAGAGTCTGTCTACACTATGAAAAGATGAGAAATTTTCTTTCTTCCTGAGGGTGTCAGAAGGTCTAAAAAAGCTGATATATTAGTGCTGTTTGTCTCCTTTCCTTTTACATATCCTGAAAACATATAACATCACTTTGAGTCAGTAGGGACTTCACTTGTTAGGAGTTAAAATTATAGCTGATAAATGGATTATTGTATCAAGGAAAAACTAGGTAGAGTGCTTATAAATGACAAAAACATGGTCAAAATATTTCTCAGATGTATGCAGATGATAATTACAAAAACTTTTATAAAGAATGATCTTACATACTGTCGTGTTTCTAGGAACAAGTCAGATGAATGGCTTTCGTTTTTAAACAGAGGTAGTATGTGTTGGTCTCAGTTATGCATGGAGCTCATGGAATTATTTGTTATTTAGAAATACCTTCTTTACAAGTAATGTTGGTAAGTATAGGAAAAGGAACAAAATGTGTACTGTTTTCTTTGTGATCTATGTTTCTTTGTATAACTATGGACATGTTTTAACCTTAAGAGAGAGAAAATAGACTGAACAGATTTACATTTAGGCTTCCTTTCAAATTCATACAAATTATTTTTAGGAGTTGGTGATTCATGGGTGGTGGTGTGTCTCATATGAACTTAACCTTGTTCATTTTGTAAGAGACTTCTTTATATAAGCAATAACCTCCTCAATTTGAGTTACTATTTAAAAAAAAACAAATTTGTTGGGGGCGGGGAACCCAGCAGATTTCTCAGAAACATTGTTTGAGAGAAATGAGACCTGTATATATTAGTGATTTCTGTAATTTGTCATGTGTTTGGGTAGTTAGAAATTTTTTCAGCCTTTTATCTAATGGGCATCAAGCCATAAAGAAATGAAATCTAGTTATTGTCTCAAAAAACAACTCCCTGACCCTTAACTTTTAGGAAAAAAAATTATGTACTCTATGTGGATATTTTGTTTAAAAAATTAGTATTACAAGAGTTGATGATGCCAACTTCTGAAAGAATAACATCTGAAGTATCTAGATGGAGTCAACAAGATATTTGAATTTCTGAAAATAATTTTTTTTAACTCCTTTCTCTCAATCCTAATTTTTAAAAATTATTGATGATCTGTAGTATTCTTGGTATTTGGGTATATGATATATAAAGAGAATATCTTTTTAGCTGCAAATTATTTGACATTACTAAATGTGTGATCTTTACATTCAAAATCACGTAACATTCTTTTTGTCCATATCTACTAAAGAATAAAGACAGAAAACAAATACATGAAAATTTTAAAGCAATGCCAAGGGTCAAACACTTTGTGAGTCCTTTTATAAAAGGAGATCCTCTTAGAGGTGGTATGTGAAGACTGACTTTAGTGTTTTGGATAGTATTAATGGCCTATCTGGGTTCCTGCTGCCTCAGTGTCTGATCTGTTTTGAATGGCTTGCTAATTTTTTATAGGAAATTTGTAACATTCTAAGTCTCAGGGATGATGGGGAAGATTAAACAAAGTTATGTAAAGCATTTAGTAGAGGACTTTGGAACATGTAAATTTGTTGTGGGTTTTTTAAGTTTTTAAAAAGTAGTCTCAAAATACTTAGGACCCAAGGACAGGGATTACCTTAGATGAACTCTTCTCAGTTTTTGGTAAGTCAAACTTGTATGACCAAATTCTTAACAAAGTATAGTTCCAGTTTCTCCTTGGATAGAATTATGGTATAAGACAGTTTTTTTCAGCCTATACCACGTAAGGAATGTAAAATTCCTGTTACTGTTTTCATGGTAGTGCCTGGGGTAGCTGAAGTTGAAAAAAATTACATTAACAATAAAATTTTGTTTGTGTGCTTGTACAGTTTGAAAAACCCTCAATTGGTTATGAAAATTAGGCCCTTGTCTTCATTGAGAATCAGTGATGTCCCAAATTATGAAAAATGTTAGACTTGTTTTCATGCTTGCAGAGATCTAAAATAATGCTTTGATATTTCAAGCTATGAAATTTGAGAGAGCAACTATCAGTTACATTGTCTGCCTTTCTTTATCTTTTCCAAAATAAAATCAGTTTTCTTAATCATTCTCAGAAATGAAATGCCAGCAATCCAAAGGTGATGTAAACCCCAGCAGTTACAGTAAGAATTATTTTAAGTTGGTCACAGAATTAAGACAAGAAAACTTAAGGAGGGGGAAAATGAAAAACATTTTACCAAAATTATCATATTGGATAGCCTTCTATTGAGTTAAATGTGTTCTACACCATTTATTTTTAAAGTGGACACAGATGAGCATGTTATACAGGGTTCGGCATTTGGAGTTTCTCAGGAAGATTTTCAACTTATTCTGGAAACTAATATTTCATATTTACACATTTTATTTTAACAGCATTCAGAAAACTAAAACATATGTTTTCTAGTCTTGTTTAGTTGACCCACTGTCGTTTTTGTAACAGGTTGATATAATTGTAGCTGCTGTGCCAGAAAAATGAGCCTTCTATGATTTTTATTTCTCAGTTTTTAGTAGGATAATTTGGATAATTAAAGTGGCACTAGAACAACATTTCTTTGCAAGAATAAGTATATAAAGCTGAACTTAATCCAATATAAATATGTTCATGAATATAGCCACTTAAGGAAACTGCAGAGATGTACAGTTTTAAGCAATTATGTAAGTAGATCCATATAATTCATAATTGAATTATGGACTCTTTATAGTACTGTTTTTGAACTTGCTGTAAAGGTTAATCCTCAGTGAGTTCTGTCTTAAAAAATTTTAGGAAATGTTTATCAAAATCATCTATTTACTCCTAAGCCATGATTTGGTGAATTTGGCACATAGGTGCTTATAAATGGCATAGTCTGGGGACTTGCTTGAGTTACTCCACCTCTATAAGGTAAAGTTCAATAACCATAACCCTTGACATAATCTAAATGATCTTTTTTTTTCCACCTTTGAGCCAAAATAAAACTCAGCTTTCCTCCTTCCTATTCCTGTACCATCAGACTATTAATACAGTATTAAGCAGAATCTTTCATAGTTTCTTGGCAGTTGTCCACATTGAACTGGAGAGCATTCATGCTATTGACTCAATGTTAGCATATGTAGAGGCATTTCTTAGTGAATGTTTCATAGTCTTTTATATTAAGACAGCAAAATTGTAGAAAACATTAATTTAAATGTAAACATGCTGAAATAAAGCAGTTGCCTAAGTGGTAATGAATAAAAGTACATTGCAAATTTGTAGAAAACATTAAATGTTAAACATGCTGAAATAAAGCAGTTGCCTAAGTGGTTATGAATAAAAGTACATTGCAAATAACAGTAACATAATAGAGCACTTTATTGCAATTGTTTAGCTGCAACTAAGCAGCATCTTACATAAGTGTGATATAAAAGACCCATTTCAGTCCTATGCTATTTCAATGGAATACTTTTCTAGTAATGGGATGCAAAAATTGATAATGTATTGAAAATTAAGTGCTGTTTTTGGTGATGAACTTTACATTTATTTATTTTACATTTGACAGTCTCAATGGAAGAATTCCATTTCAACTCTTGTTTACTGTTGGTATCTTTAATGTTAGGCATTATGCCTTTTGAATTTCAGTCCCATGGCTGTTCTGTTTTCAGTATTCATGTTGTGTCTTTCTAAAATCGTTTGCTTGTTTCTTGATAGTTCTGAGATGAACAGTTTTTGTTGCATCTCATCTGGCAATGTATTTGCCAAAGGTGTCCTGGATTTTCTTGTCCTCCAGATAAACTCTGTTCACTCATCTTCCTCGTTCTTGGAACCTGTTTTGAATTTGTTGCTGTTTGGGGTTCTTGTATGGAAATTCTAAGATTTATGGAGTACTGAGAAGAAGCCAGATTTCAGGAGTTTGAAGGTTGAGTGAAGGGAAGGGGGGAAAGAAGTAGGTAGCATATGTAGACAGCTTCTTTAAGAAGTTTGGGTCCAAAAGAGGTAAGAAATAGTTGTTTACAGAGGGAATGTGGGATTAAAAGAGGGTTTGTATTTAAATCGTCCTACTTAGAGGTCAGAATCACTTTCTATACTTCATGGCAATCTGATTATTTCCCAAAAGAATCAAGACTTAAAAATTCTACCTTGCACTGAAATCGGGACAGGAGGAAAGGGGGAAGAGCTCTGAAGTACTTTTGTGATTTTTTTTTCTACGTGTTACTTGATGCTTTTCATTTGATTTAATTATTTTTCTTTCTCAGTTTTCAGTTGTTTCATTTAACCAAACTTGTACTCCAGGACTGGAGAAGGGCATGGCAACCCACTCCAGTATTCTTGCCTAGAAAAGTCCATGGACAGAGGAGCCTGGCGGGCTGCAGTCCATGGGGTTACATGACTGAGCATATGTGTATGAGGGTGGAGGGTGATGGGTTGGTAGCAATAAACTGGTAGAACTAAAAAGGAAAATGACATATTCTTATAAATATCTGCCCTTTATATTCACATGCTTGTTCTGTCGTGTCTAACTCTGCTATTCCATGGACTGTAGAACACTAGGCTTCTGTGTTCATGAGATTTTCCAGGCACTACTGGATTGGGTTGCCATTTCCTTCTCCAGGGGATCTCCCCAACCCAGGGATTAAATCTGTGTCTCTGGCATTGCAGGTGGATTTTTTGCCATTGAGCCACCTGGGAAGACTGCCCTTTATACCTGTATCATTAATTCTTCCTAGTCCTACTGCCTAGGATCCTCACAACCTCTTTTAGGAAAAAATGGTTTGTGCTCACTTGAACCAGGAGGTTAGACTTGAACAGGACGTGTCTGTTTCTTGCCCAGCTATGGTTTTATCATTATACATTACCTAGAGGAGGAGAAATCTGAGAGAGTCAAATTCTTTAGTGTCATTAAGCGAGGAAGGTATGATTGAAAATCCAGGAAAACATATTTGGAGGGAAAAACAGCTAATACTTTGGGGCAACCAGGCCCTACACAAAAGGTGGTAAACCCAATTCTAACTGACAGGAACTAAATTTTCAATAACCTAACTCTCATTCAGTTACCCATAACGTAAATGAGCTCCTCTTTCCCTCTGGGAGTTTTAACTGGCAGAATAAATGGAAAGATGTCAGCAAAAGAGGAAAACAAGTAAGCCAGATAAGATTTTGCATAATCAAAAAATATAGAAAGTTGGTTACTTCTAGATTTTGGCACAGGAACACAGTATGTCCAAATGTTATCTCGCTGCTTTTCATGAGATTCACCAGAAGAAATGATCTGAGGTGTTTCCACGAAAAGACAAACTTGTTACCAATGAATTGCTGTCTGCTATGAGTTACTAGCCTCTATACACCCAGCAAGATGCCTCGTTTTAGGCTAAAACTTGACTGTTCAAGCTAATAACCTATTTTTAGCAGATTTAAGACTCTCACTCACCTCTTCAACCATCTGGAGAGAGGGAAAGTTAAAACAGTGTTAACAGAAACAGAATAATTGTTGGTTGTGGGCCCAGAGTTAGATTCAGAAAAGTTACTTGACACCCCTCTTTACTGCTGAGTTAATTATTTAAGGTAATTAGTTATTACTTTTTAATACTTGCTCAGTCTGCAAAGTTCACTTAAAGTGCATTTAACAGTTCAGATAAATGGAAAGCAGTTCTCTGATAACACTGGCAGGACATGCTGTTAAAATATTTTTCTGCTGGTTGAGGTCTGTCAACACTGTTTTTTGTTTATATTATTTTACATTATAAGCACTCAAAAGGCAGTGTAGGGTGGTGGCTTGGAGTGTAGTATCAGAGCCAGTCAGCCTGAGTTGAAATCACACTTCTTCCCACTGGGTTGACTGAGCAAGTTGTTTAACCCTATGCCTCAGATTCATCTGTGCAGTGCGAATAGTACTTCTCTCATTGGGCTGCTATGAGAACTGAATGTATATGGAGATCACTCTCAGCTCTAACGCAAAAACACGGTTTTTTGCAAATCTACTCATTAAGGATTCACTGAAAGTACTATCTTTCAAAAATTAAACCATTTTTAAGCATGAGTATGATTCTCTGCTTTAGATGTTATAGGTTAATGTCCCATCAGTTTTAACTTTACCAAATACCTAGTTTAGTAACTGAAGCTTTATGTAAATATGTATAACATAAATGTGTTGTTTATACCATAATTTACAATTAATTTAGGGACTCTGCCACTGACAGTTTAAAGATCGAGTAAGGAAAGTATTGTCTAAAGTAAAACCATTTTCAGGATTTGGTCTGCAAATACTTTAAGTGAGCTCAAGCTTTATGGTCCACTTTTAAGAATATCAGGTCTGTAAGGAGTTGCAACAGAGAAGGCAATGGCAACCCACTCCAGTACTCTTGCCTGGAGAATCCCAGGGACGGGGGAGTCTGGTGGGCTGCCGTCTTTGGGATTGCAGAGTCGGACACGACTGAAGCGACTTAGCAGCAGCAGCAGCAGCAGCAAGAAGTTCCAAATGCATCGCTTGAAAGAATTGCCTTCAAGTCAGGAGTGGCTTCTGGATTCCCAAACTAATAGACTAGTGAGTAAGGTATCTCAGCTTAGGCAAATTAACTGTTAAATCTGTTGCCTTATCTTTAAAAACAGGCTAACCTGGAAAACCAAATCATTTTCTGTTGTATTCTGCAGTGTAGTCTAGACGCTTTAGCAACAGACTCTCCTGGGATACATGTCAAAAAATGCAGATTCTAGTGTCCCTATGTAGATACTCTGCTTACAGCAAGATCTGGGGATCTTTACTTTGGGGTGGGGGGAGGTGGGGCACACCACATGACATGTGGGTTATTAGTCTGCTGTGGGTGCTCAGGAACTTCAGTCATGTCTGACTGCGACCCCATGGCCTGTAAGCCCACCAGGCTCTGCTGTCCATGGATTTCTGCAGGTAAGAATGCTGGAGTGAGTTATCATATCCTCCTCCTGGGGATCTTCCCCACCCACTGATTGGGCCTGTGCCTCCTGCATTGCAGGTGGATTCTTTACCGCTGAGCCACCAGGGAAGCCCTTTTGTCCCCTGACCAAGGATCAAACCCACACCCCTGCAGTGGAAGCACAAAGTCTTAACTGCTAAACCACCAGGGAAGTCCCTAGGAATCTGTTTTTAATGAACTCACCTCTTCACCTAGTTCTACTTTAAAGCACCAAGGTAAAACAGCCTGCTAAAATCAGACCTCAATACTTTCTCCCCCTTCCTCATTTTTGTGTTCTAATTCTTCTTTCCTTTGTGCTCAGTACTTATTGCTGCAGTTCCAAGACAGAGCAAAAACTTTCAAAATCTTTTATTTGTAGTTATATTCAATAAAGAATATAATTCAACCACAGCACATATTGCTTAAATAGGGTGTATAATAAAGTTTAGGGAAATGCATGAATTATATGATCCACCCTGGTATCTAAAGCATTTGATTAAAAGATTTTGAATATAAAGTGTTCAGTTCAGTAGCTCGGTCGTGTCTTAACTGCAAGCCCATAGGCTGCAGCACACCAGGCTTCCCTGTCAATCACCAACTCCAGAATTTGCTCAAACTCATGTCCCTTGAGTCAGTGATGACACCCAACTATGTCATCCTCTGTTGTCCCCTTCTCTTCCTGCCTTCAGTCTTTCTCAGCATCAGGATCTTTTCAAATGTGTCAGTTCTTTGCATCAGGGGGCCAAAGTATTGGAGTTTCAGTATCAGTCTTCCCAATCAATATTCAGGACTGATTTCCTTGAGGATTGACTTGCTTGGCCTCCTTGCAGTCCAAGGGACTCTCTCAAGAGTCTTCTCCAACACCACAGTTTAAAAACATCAATTCTTAAAAGTGCTCAGCTTTCATTATACTCCAACTCTCACATCCATACATGACAACTGGAAAAACCATAGCTTTGACTAAACCTTTGTTGGCAAAGTTATGTCTTTGCTTTTTAATATGTTGTCTAGGTTGTTCATAGCTTTTCTTGTAAGGAGCAAGCATCTTTTAATTTCATGGCTGCAGTCACCATCTGCGGTGATGTGGGAGGCCAAGAAAATAAACTCACTATTTCCATTGTTTCCCTATCTTTTTGCCATGAAGTGATGAGACCAAATGCCATCATCGTTTTTTGAATGATCTAAGCCAACTTTTTCACTCTCCTCTTTCACTTCCATTGAGAGGTTCTTTACTTCCTCTTTGATTTCTGCCATAAGGGTGGTGTCATCTGCATATCTGAGGTTTTGAAATTTCTCCCAGCAGTCTTGATTCCAGCTTGCATTTCATCCAGCCTGGCATTTCACGTGAGGTACTCTGCATACAAGCTATATAACAAGGGTGACAAAATACACCCTTGACCTACTGCTTTCCCTATTTGGATCAAGTCTGTTGTTCCATGTCCACTTCTAACTTGCTTCTTGACCTGCGTACAGATTTCTCAGGAGATCTGTGCCTGAAGAACTATGGATGGAGTTTCGTGACATTGTACAGGAGGCAATGCTCAAACCATCCCCAAGAAAAAGGCAAAATGGTTGTCTGATGGGGTCTTACAAATAGCTGTGAAAAGAAGAGAGGCTAAAGGCAAAGGAGAAAAGAAAAGATACATGCATCTGAATGCAGAGTTCCAAAGAATAGCAAGGAGAGATAAGAAAGCCTTCCTTAGTGATCAGTGCAAAGAAATAGAGGAAAACAATAGAAAGAAAAAGACTAGAGATAGTTTCAAGGAACTTAGAGATACCAAGGGAACATTTCATGCAAAGATGGGCACAATAAAGGACAGAAATGGTATGGACCTAACAAGCAGAAGATATTAAGAAGAGGTGGCAAGAATACACAGAACTCTACAAGAAAGATTGCAACCCAGGTAACCACGATGTGATCATTTACCTAGAGCCAGACTTCCCGGAATGCGAAGTCAAGTAGACCTTAGCATCACTACAAACAAAGCTAGCAGAAGTGATGGAATTCCAGTTGAGCTATTTCAAATCCTAAAATGATGCTGTTAAAGTGCTGCACTCAGTATGCCAGCAAATTTGGAAAACTCAGCAGTGGCCACAGGACTGGAAAAGTTCAGTTTTCATTCCATTCCCAAAGAAAGGCAATGCAAAGAATGCTCAAACTACCGCACAATTGCACTCATCTCACATGCTAGTAAAGTAATGCTCAAAATTCTCCAAACCAGGCTTCAATAGTACATGAATTGTGAACTTCCAGATGTTCAAGCAGGATTTAAAGGCAGAGGAACCAGAGATCAAATTGCCAACATCCATTGGATCATAGAAAAAGCAAGAAGAGTTCCAGAAAAACATTGACTATGCCAAAGCTTTTGACTGAATCACAACAAACTGGAAAATTCTTAAAGAAGAAGCCTTATAGTAGGGTATTCTAGACATCTAGAATATCAGTATTTGGGAATGGGGGTATTATTTCAGCCAATTTAAATCCATTTATTTTTTTCTATATGTATATATTGATTATTTACCAAGTTAAAAAGGCTACGAAGGTACAAAAATAACGAACTTTGAGACCATTGAAGTCAAAGTGTTAGTCACTGTTGGTTCCAAGTCTTTGGGATCCCATAGACTGCTAGACTCCTCTGCCCATGAGATTCTCCAGGCAAGAATACTGGAATGGGTTGCCATTCCCTTCTCCAGAGGATCTTCACGATCTGAGGACTCCTAGAACCCAGGTCACCTGCATTGCAGGCAGATTCTTTACCGTCTAAGCCACCAGACTCAACCTTTTACCCTCATGTAGCCCTTGGTCGTGGCAGCCTGGTGTGCTGCAGTCCATGGGGTCTCAGTCTGACGTGACTAAGAGACTGAACTGAACCCCTTAGTCAATCTGATGAAATCCATGGATCACTTTTCCAAAAAGTTTTTAAAAAGCATAAAGTGCAGGGTATAGCATAATAAAGGGATACAATAATACTGAAGTGAACACAAATTTTTTTAATTTTGGACATGGCCACATATATAAATAAATATAAACCAATTAACAAACTCTAGGGACTTTTGTGCTGATCCAGTGGCTAAAAATTTAAGCTCCCAGTGCAGAGGGCTCAGGTTCAACCCATGGTCTGGAAGCTAGATCCCACATGCCACAACTTAAGACCTGGCAAAGCCAAATAATTTTTTAAAGCTCAAGCAAGTTGTCTGTACAGTTGTAACAGGAAAATAATCAGACTTCAGCTATGACAGTCATATTTACTCCTAATACTACTGTAATCTGTTACCTACACTCAAGTTTTATTAGAAGTTATTGAAAATAGAAATGTAATATTTCCCTATCCAATTCTTGGAACCCTAAATTCTGTTAACCTGTGATTAAGAACCCTGGCTAAACTTTTTAGATAGGAACATACTCTTTTTCACTGTTGTATTCAAGACCTGATTAAGATCTTTTAGAGACCCAAACTCTGAAAAACTTACGACACCTTACTTCATAGTTCTAGACACTGATCAGACATTTCAATATTAACTTACCTCCAACTACGGAAATTTAAAATACCCACTTTCCCTTATATATTCAATAAGTGAATCAAGGGATTTTTTTCCCCTTCCTAACAGCAAGCTAGTACTGCCATAAAGTATACATAAAGTATATATTTAGCTCCCATTTTTCCCTTCCCTGGTGGTGCAGACAGTAAAGAACCCACCTGCAATGCAGGGGATCTGGGTTCAATCCCCAGGTCAGGAAGAACCCCTGGAGAAGGGAATGACAACCCACTCCAGTAATCTTGCCTAGAGAATTGCATGCACAGAAGAGCCTGCTGGGCTACAGTCCATGGAGTCGCAAAGAGTCAGACACGACTGAACAACTAGCACCATTTTTATTCAATAGTACTTAGGGTAGAAATCACCTCATCTTATAATTAAGAGATAAATCTGTCCAGGGTTACCCATTAACAAGTAGAAATTGAAAATAAACCCAGGTTTGTTTGAAATATACACGAGAACTGCTATTAATATCTTGCTTTTAGGTGAAACAGAAAGTAAATGTTGCAGACCTCAGTATCTCCCATTTGGCCAAGACTACAAATGTATTGTATACCTACATTTCCTGAAGAGATACAACAACCATGTGACACCAAGCCCTTTTGATGACAAAACAGAAGTTCCATAACTCTTTAAATCACATTTTTAAAAACTCATTTGAAAGCATTTTTAAAACTTCATAGGTAATCTATGGTTTATGCTGTAGTAAACTTGACTTTGTTTTCACTGTGTACTTAATATCATTTCATCTTTTCTCCCCTCCAGAAAAACATTTCAAGGTTGCTGTGATTTGTGTTCATAATTTACAACTAAGAGGATTTTTTTAGTGCCCATTCTCCTACCCATACCCATTAATATCAGTGGGTATATTTTCAAACAGCTTCTTTTGAAGGCAGTAAAGCAGCTTAGAGAAAAAAATTTGTTTACACTAAGAAAATGTTTATAAAAATGAAGTGATAGTCAAGCCCTTTTGATCCATGTGGGGAGCACTAGATCAATATCTGAATTAATACATGATACAAATATTTTAATTTTGATTCAGTACTCATGTTGGTCAATACATAACTTGGAGAAGTTAAATAGAACTTTGTTTTACATATGAAGAAATTGGGTACCTGGTAAGTAAAACTTGGCTTGGCTTGTACTGACATGAGACCATTATAGGTTTTACCCACGCAATTTAGTGTAAGCATAAACTCACTTCACTGTAGAAATGTGGTTTGATCACAGTGTGCTGTCCAAGACCCTCCTGGAGACATTGCATACATAACGTGGTATGTGGACCTTATTGCCATTGTAAACTAAAAGGATTCCTGAATCACACCTGGTCCCAAGGGTTTATAAGAAGGAATTGTTGACCTGTAGGTATTTTCTTTCCAGAACAGTCATCAAGATTATTTGCTACTTAGAAGCATAAATACAAGGTCTTCCCCAGTGGCTCAGATGGTAAAGAATCCCCCTGCAATGCAGGAGACCTGAGTTCAATCCCTGGGTCGGGAAGAACCCCTGGAAAAGGAGTGGCAGCCGACTCCAGTGTTCTTGCCTAGAGAGTTCCATGGACAAGGAGCTGAGTGTGCTACAGTCCATGGAGTTGCAAAGAGTTGGACACAACTGAGCAACTAACACACACAGCATAAATATAGTGACAGTATTCTACCTTCTAACTCCATTTTTTTGGTACAAAGTCGCAACTTGACTGGGTCATAAATCAGTAAACTGTCTTTGGCAGCCAGATGTTACTGTTACCTGTAGGTAATATGCTCTTTTCTTCTGCCTGGCACATAGCCAGATAGGCATGCAGCAGTTATTTAATAGATAAATTGTTAAATTATAACACTGACGGATTGCTTAATCTTTTACATAATAATTGACAAATCACCTTTTGTAACCTGATTCTAGCTCATGAGTAGATTTTAGCTCCTGAAGTAGACTGTTACAGTAAAGGAAATAGAACATTGTTTATGAAACCCTAGATGACCTGGACAGGAGACTGAACTGGAATCCTTAATTCCCAGAGCAAAGAGAGCCTTGACATTTAAGAATAAAAATATTAATAGCTGAACTTTATATCATGTGTTTAATGTCATGATCATAAAGCCATTACTGTAACACTTAAGTTTATCTTCTAGAGGAAACGAATGACTTAGTTTTTATTGACATTATTGTTTTCCTTCAGGACCTGATTTTTAATAGATTCCAAGATGATGCAGTTTTGTCAAAGGATGCTGCATCCTCAGTTTCATTAAAAAAAAAAAAAAAAACTGCAATTAGGTAAAAACATTTTTAGATAGACTCTCTCCATCTGGTCTTTTTTTGTCACCCAGGTTTTTCACCAACCACAGCTCCACGAAAAGACATTGAAGTGTCTCCTGGTACACACTATACACTAATGCTCATTATAGAACATTAGAATGAGTTCATTATCAGTCTGTATGAAAATCTTTCCCTACCTTCTGTCTTCTTTTATTTCCCATTTATGTCTTTGTATTGCTAACTATATTGAGGGTACATGACCATTGGGTTTTAAAGTTCTTTGAGAGCAGGAACTATACCATATTTATTTTCACATTTCCTTTGTACTTAAAACAAGACTTCTGTTTTTTCAGCAGATATTCATTGAGTAACCACTAGGTGTCAGATATACTAGGTAGATTCTGGAGACACCAGGGTAACTGAACAGGGACATTTCTTTCTTTTTTTTAAAGATTTTATTTTTTAAATTTTATTAATTTTTTAACTTTACAATATTGTATTGGTTTTGCCATACATCAACATGAATCCTCTATGGGTGTACACGTGTTCCCAATCCTGAACCCTCCTCCCACCTCCCCTCCCCATATCATCCCTCTGGGTCATTCCAGTGCACCAGCCCCAAGCATCCTGAACAGAGACATTTCATTTAGAGTTCTAACAGTTTTGTGTAGGAGAGGTGGAAAAAGAGATCTGTAAGTCAAAAAAAAAAAAAACTGCAATATAATACAGTGGAATAGATGATTTCCTAGTTTAAGAATTCTTAAAAAAAATCATTCCCAAAATATCTCAACAAGTCTGACTCTAAATTTCCACCACTGGAATGTAATAAGACTAGCATTGCACTGTGGTTGCCTCTGGGCAGAAAGATTAAAGGATGTTGATGGATATGAAATCACTTTTCCATTCCTCTTTTTAAACTTAAAATTTTTTTACATGGTACAATTCACTCCTTTTGATGTAAAATTCTACAGGCTTTGACAAATGCGTAGTCATGTAATCACAATCAAGATACAAAACAGTTCCATCACCCCCAAAATTCTCTTGTGCTGTCCTTTTTATTTGTTGTGTTGTTCAGCCACTCAGTCATGTCTGACTGTTTTGCTACCCCAGTGAACTGCAGCACGCCAGGCTTCCCTGTCCTTCACCATCTCCAGGACTTTGCTCAAACTCATGTCAATTGAGTCAGTGATGCCATCCAGCCATCTTGTCCTCTGTCGTCCCCTTCTCCTTCTGCCTTCAATCTTTCCCAACATCAAAGTCTTTTCTAATGAGTCAGCTTTTCACATCAGGTGGCCAAAGTATTGGAGCTTAAGCCTCAGCATTAATCCTTCTAAAGTATATTCAGGATTGATTTCCTCTAGGATTGACTGGTTTCATCTCTTTGCAGTCCAGGGGACTCTTAAGAGTCTTCTCCAACACCACAGTTCAAAAGCATCAATTCTACAGTGTTCAGCTGTCTTTATAGTCCAGCTCTCACATTCATACATGACTACTGAAAAAAAAAAAATAGCTTTGACTAGATGAACGTTTGCGGGCAAAGTAATGTCTCTGCTGTTTAATACACTGCCCTTTTATAGTTTGTGATAAAAAATAATTTTATCTTTCAAAAATTAATGGTTGAGTTGTAATTGGTTGTTCTATGTATACATATTTTATTCCAACAAAGTGTGCCTTTTGAGACAGTACCTTTTTTCTTAAGCCTCTTTAGAAATATAGATATCCAGGGAGGGGCTGAATCATTACACCATTGTTAGTCATCACTGTGATGGAGCTGTTGAAAAGATTTAGAACTAAGAAAAAGTATTGGAGAAGGGAATGGCAGCCCACTCCAGTGTTCTTGCCTGGAGAATCCCAGGAACGAGGGAGCCTGGTGGGCTGCCGTCTATGGGGTTGCACAGAGTCGGACACGACTGAAGTGACTTAGCAGCAGCAGCAGCAAAGGGTGTATGGTGTGTGTAGAGTGTGTGTCTTAGGCTAGAAAGAGGATAGGGGTCAGCGGGTAGAATTGGAGATTAGGGCCTGAATAAAACAGTGTACATGAAAGGGTAGATATGGATACTGTGTTCATGTGAGTATAAGGGCCCTGGGTATCAAAAATAGGAAACACCAACTAAAGAGAGGAGCCCTGAAGAAGAGCCCTTTATGTGAAGATTTGAGTGTCTATCTGGAGCTACAGAAGTGGGATTCTAGAACTGATTCTATGACTAACCTGCTCTCAAAAAATCACATCCCCTTTCTGGGCCTCAGTTTCATCATTTATGAAAAGTAAATATATTCTAAAGTCCATTTCAGTTTTCTTCAACCAGAAACAAACCCTCATGTTTGTGTGTGTGTGTTCCGATTTTGTGTCCTCCAATTACAACTGAAAAACACATCTGTAGATAACAGTAACCAAACTAGCAAGCCTTATAGTCCTCTAAAATTTCATGCAGTTTGGTGTCATAGGCTGCAGAGCAAAATTAAGGTTGATCTGAAATGGGCTTCAGTGACACAGCTCTGCGCCTCAGTCTTCTCATTTATAGAATGACTGTGTATACTCTAAGGTTCCCTGTAGTTCTCACATTTTATGACCATGAAATCTTAAAACTTACCAGTGTTACTTTTGTTCTCACTGCCTCTGGGTTTGCACCTGTTCTGACATTGAGTATTGTAATTTTAGTGAGCCACTATTCACTCAGTGCCTTCTATGTGCCGTGACTTTTAATGTAGGGTATTTTCCTACTTTATTTAAGGGTTTTTATAGTACTGCTGACCTTTATAACTTTACAGGTATGGGAAAATCACACCATGCCTCCCCCTCTCATCCTGGATAACATATTCCAAGATATGCAAGATCTCATTTCAGTGAATATTAGAAATAGTGCTAGACTGGGGTAAAGGGGAAGATGTATATTGCTCTAACATGATATGTGAAGGGAAAGGAACTAACAGTTGAGGGCCAACAGCTGTGTACATCAAAGTGGTATATTGTCATCCTACTTATTTAACTTATATGTAGACTGCTGGGGCTGCTAAGTCGCTTCAGTCATGTCCCACTCTGTGCGACCCCATAGACGGCAGCCCACCAGGCTCCACTGTCCCTGGGATTCTCCAGGCAAGAACACTGGAGTGGGTTGCCATTTCCTTCTCCAATGCATGAAAGTGAAAAGTGAAAGTGAAGTCGCTCAGTCGTGTCTGACTCTTCACGACCCCATGGACTTCAGCCTACCAGGTTCCTTTGTCCATGGGATTTTCCAGGAAAGAGTACTGGAGTGGGTTGCCATTGCCTTCTCCATATATGTAGACTACATCATGCGAAATGCCAGGCTGGATGAAGCACAACCGGGAATCAAGATTGCTGAGAGAAGTATCAATAACCTCAGATATGCAGATGACACCACCCTTATGGCAGAAAGTGAAGAACTAAAGAGCCTCTTTATGAAAATGAAAGAGGAGAGTGAAAAAGCTGGCTTAAAACTCAGCATTCAGAAAACTAAGATCATGGCATCCAGTCCCATCACTTCATAGCAAATAGATGGGGAAACAGTAGAAACAGTGACAGACTCTTTTTTTCTCGGGCTCCAAAATCACCACAGATGTTGACTACAGCCATGGAATTAAGACACGCTTGCTCCTTAAAAGAAAAGCTATGACAAACCTAGACAACATATTAAAAAGCAGAGACATTACTTTGCAAACAAAGGTCTGTCTAGTCAAAGCTATGGTTTGTTTTTTTTCACTTCTCCAACATTTATTTATTTAAAGGAATGGATTTTGAAGAGAAAAAAACATAGGGCAGATAAGTATGGAATAGAAAATACATACAAATGTAAGCTGTTTTACTAATTGCTTTATAACCACAAACTAGTACAGAGAATGCCCTGTACAAAACACAATAAAGGTTCAAAGATGGAGGTGTTCCCTTAGGCAAGGCTGAAGACTTCAGTCTCTGGTATTTGGAGTTCAGGCTGCAGTCCTTGTTTTTGGATGGATCACTGGGTGTGTGGCATAGTCCATGCTTTTAACCAGATTTGAACAGAATGGCCACTTGGCCCAGGTAGAAGTAGATGAAGTGTTTGGTTTCATGTGTCACATAACTACCTAAGTTCCTCCCCACGTGGCAGTGCCAGGTGGGGTTGTACTTCTTGTCATACTCCTTCTTGATATGGGCCGCAAGGTCCTCCTCTGTATTATACTTTGCCAATGCCTGAGTACCACACTCCACCGAGTCCTGTTGCATCTCCTGTGACATATCGGCATTCTTGATTACGGCCTTTTGGTCACACATGGTTACCAAGGAGCAGGGGCTGGCCAACTGCAACGGTCTCCTGGGGGAGGGGCAGGCCATGGGATTACAAAGAGTCAGACATGACTGAGCGACTGAACTGAACTGATGTTACGCATTTTGTACACGACTATCTTTAGATCAGGGTTTCCCAGATGGCTTGGTGGTAAAGAATTCACCTGCCAATGCAAGAGAAACGGGTTTGAGTTCTGGGTCAGGAAGATCGTCTGGAGGAGGAAATGGTAATGCACTCTAGTATTCTTGCCTGGAGAATTCCATGGATAGAAGAGCTTGGAGGCCTCAGTTCATGGGGTCGCAAAGACTCGGACATGACAGAGCACGCGTGCCACACATGCATACCCATTCAGAAACCCACTTAAAACACTTAGGCCAGTGTTTTCATCTGGATAGAGAAAGATGATGAAAAAATTTTCATTGTCTCATAGTGGAGAAGAATGATGTGTAAAAATTCCACATATGGTATGATAACTACCCTCATAAAGCTGAGAGGATCAAATTGCTTAAAGGAAAACGGGATGCCTTGTAAACTATGAAGTTTTCTAAACATATCTAGCCCTTACCTTTATATAAAGTCCTCAGGGCCTCTCACAGTCTAACTAGAAAAACTATTTGGATGCTTACCTAATTGCTGATTGTGTCCTCCCTTTTACATATGAGAGTAGGACTGCACCCCGGCTTGTCAAAGAAGAAACTTGAATTGTTTACTAGTAAAACTGGAAACCTAGGGCCAAACTGTGGTGGAGGTAATGAAGATAATGTAAACAGCAGGGAGGGAACACAGCTCCACCCATCAAAATTGGATTAAAGATTTACTGAGCAAGGCCTCCACATCAGAACAAGACCCACTATCCCCCTCAGTCAGTCTATCCCATCAGGAAGCTTTTATAAGCCTCTTATCCTTCTCTATCAGAAGGCAGACAGACTGAAAACCACCATCACAGAAAACTAACCAATCTAATCTCATGGACCACAGCCTTGTCTAACAATAAAACAGAGCCATGCCTTGTGGGGCCCCCCAGAATGCACAAGTTATGGTGGAGAGTTCTGACAAAATGTCCACTAGAGAAGGGAATGGCAAACCACTTCAGTATTCCTGCCTTGAGAACCCCATGAACAGTATGAAAAGGCAAAAGATAGGACACTGAAAGGTGAACTCCCCAGCTCGGTAGGTGCCCAGTATGCTACTGGAGATCAGCGGAGAAATAACTCCAGAAAGAATGAAGAGATGGAGCCAAAGCAAAAGCAACACCCAGCTGTGGATGTGACATGATGGAAGCAAAGTCCAATGCTGTAAAGAGCAATATTGCATAGGAACCTGGAGTGTTAGGTCCATGAATCCGGGCAAATTGGAAGTGGTCAAACAGGAGATGGCAAGAGGGAACATCAACATTCTAGGAATCAGCGAACTAAAATGGACTGGAATGGGTGGATTTAACTCAGATGACCATTATATCTACTACTGTGGGCAAGAATCCCTTAGAAGAAATAGAGTAGCCATCATGGTCAACAAAAGAGTCCAAAATGCAGTACTTGGATGAAGTCTCAAAAATGACAGTATTATCTCTGTTGGTTTCCAAGGCAAACCATTCAATATCATGGTAATCCAAGTCTATGCCCCGACCAGTAATGCTGAAGAAGCTGAAGTTGAACAATTCTATGAAGACCTACAAGACCTTCTAGAATTAACACCCCCAAAAGATGCCCTTTTCATTATAGGGGACTGGAATGCAAAAGTAGAAAGTCAAGAAACACCTAGAGTAACAGGCAAATTTTGGAGAAGGCAATGGCAACCCATTCCAGTACTCTTGCCTGGAAAATCCCATGGACGGAGGAGCCTGGTAGGCTGCAGTCCATGGGGTCGCTAAGAGTCGGATACGACTGAGCAACTTCACTTTCACTTTTCACTTTCATGCATTGGAGAAGGAAATGGCAACCCACTCTAGTGTTCTTGCCTGGTGAATCCCAGGGATGGGGAAGCCTGGTGGGCTGCCATCTGTGGGGTCACACAGAGTTGAACACAACTGAAGCGACTTAGCAGCAGCAGCAACAGGTAAATTTGGCCTTGGGAGTAAAGAATGAAGCAGGGCAAAGGCTAATAGAGTTCTGCCAGGAGAATGCACTGGTTATAGCAAACACCCTTTTCCAACAACACAAGAGAAGACTCTACACATGGACATCACCAGATGGTCAATACCAAAATCAGATTGATTATATTATTTGCCACCAAAGATGAAGAAGCTCTATACAGTTAGCAAAAACAAGACCAGGGGCTGACTGTGGCTCAGATCATGAACTCCTTATTGCCAAATTCAGACTTAAATTGAAGAAAGTAGGGAAAACCATTAGACCATTCAGGTATGACCTAAATCAAATTCCTAATGATTATACAGTGGAAGTGAAAAATAGATTTAAGGGACTAGATCTGTTAGACAGAGTGTCTGATAAACTATAGATGGAGGTTCATGATATTGTATAGGAAACAAAGATCAAGACCATCCCCAAGAAAAAGATATGCTAAAAAGCAAAATGACTATCTGAGGAGACCTTACAAATAGGTATGAAAAGAAGAGAAGCGAAAAGCAAAGGAGAAAAGGAAAGATATACTCATTTGAATGCAGAGTTCTAAAGAATAGCAAGGAGAGATAAGAAAGCCTTCCTCAGTGATCAGTGCAAAGAAATAGAGGAAAACAACAGAGTGGGAAAGACTAGAGATCTCTTCAAGAAAATTAGAGATACCAAGGGAACATTTCATGCAAAGATGGGCATGATGAAGAACAGAAATGATATGGACCTAACAGAAGCAGAAGATATTAAGAAGAGGTGGCAAGAATACACAGAACTGTACAAAAAGATCTTCACCACCCAGATAATCACGATGGTGTGATCACTCACTTAGAGCCAGACATCCTGGAATGTGAAGTCAAGTGAGCCTTAGGAAGCATCGCTATGAACAAAGCTAGTAGAGGTGAAGTAATTCCAGTTGAGCTATTTCAAATCCTGAAAGATGATGCTGTGAAAGTGCTGCACTCAATATGCCAGCAAATTTGGAAAACTCAGCAATGGCCACAGAACTGGGAAAGGTCAGTTTTCATTCCAATCCCAAAGAAAAAAGCAATGCCAAAGAATGCTCAAACTACCGCACAATTGCACTCATCTCACATGCTAGCAAAGTAATGCTCAAAATTCTCCAAGCCAGGCTTCAACAATATGTGAACCGTGAATTCCCTGATGTTCAAGCTGGTTTTAGAAAAGGCAGAGGAACCAGAGATCAAATTGCCAACATCCGCTGGATCATGGAAAAAGCAAGAAAGTTCCAGAAAAACATCTGCTTCTGCTTTATTGACTATGCCAAAGCCTTTGACTGTGTGGATCACAATAAACTGTGGAAAATTCTTTAAGAAATGGGAATACCAGACCACCTGAACTGCCTTTTGACAAATCTGTACGCAGATCAGGAAGCAACAGTTAGAAATGGACATGGAACAACAGACTCGTTCCAAATAGGAAAAGGAGTACATCAAGGCTGTATATTGCCACCCTGCTTATTTAACTCATGTGTAGAGTACATCATGCAGAGTAGGCGATGACACCCCACTCCAGTGTTCTTGCCTGGAGAATCCCAGGGACAGGGGAGCCTGGTGGGTTGCCATCTAGGAGTCATACAGAGTTGGACACGACTGAAGTGACAGCAGCAGCAGCAGCAGCAGAGTACATCATGAGAAACGCTGGGCTGGAGGAAGCACAAGCTGGATTAAGATTGCTGGGAGAAATACCAATAACCTCAGATATACAGATGACACCACCCTTATGGCAGAAAGTGAAGAAGAACTGAAGAGCCTCTTGAGGAAAGTGAAAGAGGAGAGTGAAAAAGTTGGCTTAAAGCTCAACATTCAGAAAACGAAGATCATGGCAATTGGTCCCATCACTTCATGGTTAAGGGTAAGATAAGGTGAATTTGCTCAGTCGTGTCCGACTCATTGCGACCCCATGGACTGTAACCTACTAGGCTTCTCCATCCATGGGATTCTCCAGGCAAGAATACTGGAGTGGGTTGCCATTTCCTTCTCCAGGGGATCTTCCCGACCAAGGGATCAAACCTGGGTCTCCCGCATTGGAGGCAGACGCTTTAACCTCTGAGCCACCAGGAAAGCCCCCACTTCATGGTTAATGATGGGGAAAGAGTGGAAACAGTGACAGACATTTTTGGGGGCTCCAAAATCACTGCAGATGGTGATTGCAGCCATGAAATAAAAAGGCGCTTACTCCTTGGAAGAAAGTTATGACCAACCTAGAAAGCATATTAAAAAGCAGAGATATTACATTGCGAACAAAGGTCCATCTAGTCAAGGCTGTGGTTTTTCCAGTAGTCATGTTCGGATGTGAGACTTCGACTATAAAGAAAGCTGAGAGCCAAATAATTGATGCTTTTGAACTGTGATGTTGAAGACTCTTTAAGGGTCCCTTGGACTGAAAGGAGATCCAACCAGTCCATCCTCAAGGAAATCAGTCCTAAGTATTCATTGAAAGGACTGATGTTGAAGCTGAAACTCCAATACTTTGGCCACCTGATGCCAAGAGCTGACTCATTTGAAAAGACCCTGATGCTGGGAAAGGTTGAAGGCGAGAGGAGAAGGGGACGCTAGAAGATGAAATGGTTGGATGGCATCACCAACTCAGTTGACATAAGTTTGAGTTGGTGATGGACAGGGAGGCCTGGCCTGCTGCAGTCCATGGAGTCGCAGAGTCAGACAGGACTGAGCAACTAAACTGAACTGAAAACTGGAAAACAGGAAGTTTGTTGATAAAATGGATTAAAATTTTGAGCACTTACTATGTGCCCGGGGCTTTTAAATTCCATAAGAACTTTCTGAATGAAGAGTAAACAAGGGACTTCCCTGGGGCACTTCCCTGGTGGTGCAGTGGATAGCTAGCATTTGAATGCTTACTGTAAACAAAGGCACTCCAAGGGCATTGCATTCATTCCTTTCACATTTCTCAGTCTTTATAACAACTCAGTAAAATACTGCTGGGTATTGTCATTAAATTAGTCATAAGAAAACTGATGTTTAAAGAGGTTAGACAATTTGCTCAGCAATATTTCATAGTTGAGACTTTGAACCCTGGCTGATTTGACACCAAACTGTACTCCATTCCAATCCACTACCAAAGCTTCCAGTGTTAATTACCACTAATCACTCTTGTCTTTACCAAGTAAGTATAACTGTCCGTGGCAGGGAGTCAGTAAGGGAAAGACTAAGTGGGTGTCCATTGGGCAATTTCTGAAAGAAGTGGAGCATTTCATAAAAGTTTCTTGTGGTGAAAAGGATGAGCAGGGTGGAGGTGGCATGGTTGAGCCTATCCAGGAACTAATTACATCTGAGCCTCTCTCTGGCCCTTTGCCTGTCAGCTGACTCAGAGCTGAGGGGCTGAACAAAACCCAGGCATGTTTATATCATGGGCTGTATACTTCAAAGGCTCTAATTCCTGGCACTGAGATGTCCATTGCTTTTCAGAGAACACAGCCTTGTGGGGAAGAGAACAGGCTAGTCTCCATGAAGTGTTTGCAAAGGACTAGGCAATATTTGCTCTAAGTCCAAATATTAATATATAGAGCTTATTCTGTGTTTGGCAATAAAAACCACAGGGCCAGCCCTAAGCATGGTTGAAAATTGGATATGAAACCTGAAGTATTCCTCTGCCGTAAATAAGCAGTTAAGAACATGGGCCCTAGAGTTAGATCGACTTGGATTCCAGTCTTGACTCCCCTCCTCAACTGTGGATAAATTACTAAGCCTCAGTATTCTCATCTGTGAAATGGGAATTAAGGTAGTACCTATGTTAAATAATTATTGTTAAGATTAAATGACTATAAAGCATATATCATTAGTGCCTAAGATGTAAGCAATCTTGATCCATTAGTCATTTAAAGAAAAGTCATATAAGAGAATCTCAAGACTTGAAAAATTAATTTCATTTTCTTTCACTTAACATCCATCCATAAGGCATTTATTATTGTGTTCAATGGGAAGGTTAGAGAAAATAATAACTTTCTTTGAACATCTGAGTCAAATTTTTTTTTTAATGTGTTGTCTCACTTAATAGTCACAGCAGCCCTGTGAGATATTTTCCCACTTTAGAGACTCTAAGTCGAGAGGTTTAGTAACGTAGCTAAGATGTTTTATAGTTAGCACTAACTCCAAGCTTGTGAATAAGATAGCCTTTGTGCCCCCAGAGGATGTTATTCTTCAAGCAGGCAGACACATCAATAAGTACCTGTATTCAAAGTGCTGTTATCGAGGCTTATACAGTAAACTCTTTTGCAACCCCTTGGACTGTAGCCTACCAGGCTCCTCTGTCCATGGGATTCTCCAGGCAAGAATACTGGAATAGGGTTGCCATGCCCTCCTCCAGAGGATCTCCTGACCCAGGTATAGTACCTGCACCTCTTACATATCCTGCTTTGACAGGCAGGTTCTTTACCACTAGCACCACCTGGAAAGCCCAAGTTTGGATTAATACTTTAAAAATCAAAATGTAATTGATACCTTAACTGATTGCTAAGATAAACACATTTATCATTTCAATAGATGCAGAAAAATTTTAATGAAATTCAGTGCCCATTCATAAAAACAAAACTCTTGCCAATCTGGAACTAGAAGAGAACCTCTTAAATTGATAAAGGATATCTAGTTTTTTAAAAGTTATGCTTAAGGTAGCAGAAGCTGTAAAATTGATAAAGGATAACTTTTAAAAGTATATAATAGTTATTGGTGATAAGATGCAAATTTTCTCTTTGAGGTCTAGAATAAAAGACTTAAGCAAAAAGAAAAAAATAATAAATATTTTATCATTGTCCTGTAGGGCATATCCAACTCTGTTCAGTTCAGTTCAGTTCAGTTCAGTCGCTCAGTTGTGTCCGACTCTTTGCGACCCCATGAATCGCAGCACACCAGGCCTCCCTGTCCATCACCATCTCCCGAAGTTCACTCAGACTCACGTCCATCCAGTCCGTGATGCCATCCAGCCATCTCATCCTCGGTCGTCACCTTCTCCTCCTGCTCCCAATCCCTCCCAGCATCAGAGTCTTTTCCAATGAGTCAACTCTTCGCATGAGGTGGCCAAAGTACTGGAGTTTCAGCTTTAGCATCATTCCTTCCAAAGAAATCCCAGGGCTGATCTCCTTCAGAATGGACTGGTTGGATCTCCTTGCAGTCCAAGGGACTCTCAAGAGTCTTCTCCAACACCACAGTTCAAAAGCATCAATTCTGTAAAGCAAGAAAAATATATAAATAGAGGTATTAAGGACTGGAAAAGGAGTATGTCAAGGCTGTATACTGTCACCCTGTTTATTTAACTTATATGCAGAGTACATCATGAGAAATGCTGGACTAGAAGAAACACAAGCTGGAATCAAGATTGCTGAGAGAAATATCAATAACCTCAGATATGCAGATGATACCACCCTTATGGCAGAAAGTGAAGAGGAGCTAAAGGGCCTCTTGATGCAAGTGAAAGAGGAGAGTGAAAAAGTTGGCTTAAAGCTCAACATTCAGAAAACGAAGATCATGGCATCCAGTCCCATCACTTCATGGGAAATAGATGGGAAAAGTGGAAACAGTGTCAGACTTTATTTTGGGGGCTCCAAAATCCCTGCAGATGGTGACTGCAGCCATGAAATTAAAAGATGCTTAGTCTTTGGAAGAAAAGTTATGACCAACCTAGATAGTATATTCAAAAGCAGAGACATTACTTTGCCGATTAAGGTCCATCTAATCAAGGCTATGGTTTTTCCTGTGGTCATGTATGGATGTGAGAGTTGGACTGTGAAGAAGGTTGAGCACCGAAGAATTGATGCTTTTGAACTGTGGTGTTGGAGAAGACTCCTGAGAGTCCCTTGGACTGCAAGGAGATCCAACCAGTCCATTTTGAAGGAGATCAGCCCTGGGATTTCTTTGGAAGGAATGATGCTAAAGCTGAAACTCCAGTACTTTGGCTACCTCATGCGAAGAGTTGACTCATTGGAAAAGACTCTGATGCTGGGAGGGATTGGGGGCAGGAGGAGAAGGGGACGACGGAGGATGAGATGGCTGGATGGCATCACGGACTCGATGGACTTGAGTCTGTGTGAACTCTGGGAGATGGTGATGGACAGGGAGGCCTGGTGTGCTGTGATTCATGGGGTCACAAAGAGTTGGACACGACTGAGCGACTGAACTGAACTGATTAAGGACTGGAAAGGAAGAAAGAAAATTCAACTATATTTAAATTATTAGACTTAATAAGAGCTTGGACAGTTATTTTTATACAAGGCTAATTACAAAAGTCAATTGTATTTTTATATACTAGCCACAAATAGTTTTTAAAAGTGTCTGAAAGAGACAACTTATAATACCATTAAAAATGTCAAGTATCTAGGTATAATCTAACAAAAGATATGTCTGTCTTTAGAGAGAAGACCAAAACTTTATTCAGAGAGCTTAAAGAAGGCATGAATAAATGAAGAAAATATACTGTATTCAGACCATCTTTCACCCTATGTCTTAATGATTTGAATATAATATCCTCTCTGAAACCCAAGTCCTGGTACATCAGAAACTGTCCTGCCTCCAGTTCCTTGCTGCTGTAACAAATGTCTGTATAAGAAGGAATAACTAAAACTCTACACAGAAATATCTCCTAATAGTCTTAATAACCTTAGCACTATTATGTCCAATCCAAGATACAAACTTGCTGTCACCAGCTCTGATGACAAGAGGCACTCTACTGGGACTCCATGGCACACTCTGACCTTGAGCATTCTGGGGAAGCCCAATACGTCTCTGAATAGTCAGCATTTATAGGTGGCTTCACCCTACCCAAATCACATTCTTTCTTTTGATCCTTACTACAAGCCTATTGTGGAGTGTTTTGTATGATCCCTATTTCACATGTGAGAAAGCTGAGGCTCCTCGAGATTAATGACAACCAAAAACGCACAGTCAACCATAAAGCTGGGACTCAAATCCAGGGCTTTTGACATCAAATTTGATATATTTTCTATAAAAACAATATATCGTTTGAGAGCAAACTTGTCCTACAATTTTGATCAGGGCAAATACAATGTCTTACAGATTGCTGAGTTTTTTGATCGGGCAAATCTTTTCCTGATCCTTCTATTCTCAAACAATTGAGTTTCTGAAGGCGTTATATTTTTATATCTCAGAAGGAAAGGGAAAGAAAGAAGAACATTAAAAAGTAGGGACTTTATAAATCTTTTTCACAAATTGACCTTTTTTTTTTTCAATTTAAATGTAGTTGATTTTTACAACTTTGTGCAGCACAGTGATTCATGTATGTGTGTGTGTGTGTATGTATATATATATATATATCCTGTTTTTGGATTCTTTTCTGTTATAGGTTGTTGCAAAATATTGAATTAGTTCCTTGTACTATACAATAGATCCTTGTTGCTTATCTATTTTATGTATAGTACTGTGTATATGTTAAACCCAACTTCCTAATTTATCCCTTCCCCTCCAGTAGTTTACTTTCATAATCAAGCCAGAATCTTCTTTCTCTTACCTGTGACATGAGATAATATATTTACCTCTCTTTCTCCAGACTTTTTAGGATAAAATAAGGCAAAACATGGAAAGGGCTTAGCATAGTGCCTAGCACATAGTATATGCTCAATAAATGTTGTTGGCATTTATTGTTATTGGCATCTACTTCCCAGGTGGCAGGTAGTAAAGGATCTACCTGCCAGTGCAGGAGACACAAGAGATCCCTGGGTTCGGAAGATCTTCTGAAATAAGAAATGGCAACCCACTCCAGTATTCTTGCCTGGAAAACTCCAAGGACAGAGGAGCCTGGAGGACTACAGTCCATGGAGTCACAAGGAGTTGGATGTGACTGAGTGGGGGCGTGCATGCACCCCACCCCCTCCACCACCAGAAGGTAATCCTACAGGCTTTACAACTAGAATATTGCCCAGATCAAGGCAGAGGAAGCACAACACCAGATTAACTGCAGCCTCTTTTTGTCAGGTCCTTTGTGCTGTTCTTGAAGAGACATCCTTTCTCTAAAGAGCTGCACAGGGGAGGAGGATCCTTAACATGTGATTCAAAGGGAAGCTATATTGTTTAAGACATCTCCTTTGTCCATTTGTTCATTCTTTTATTTTTTACTCAATGTATGTTTACTGAACAGCCAGCCATGTACCAGGCACTATGCTAGTCAGTGAGAATGGAGAGAAATGAAGTAGCATCACAGAGGAAACTCTAGGCCGACTATCTCAGATACAGATCTCTGGGGGTCCCAGACTGTTCATTTGGAGGAAGGGGTGGCACACTGCCAGTTAGGTGGCAAATGTATGAGTTTGACATCAGAGCGATCAAGGTTTCAATCAATATGCTGTTTACTTTCCATGTGAACTGGAACAAATTCATCATATCTCTAAACCCCCTGTTTCTTTATCTGTTAAATGGGAACTATATACATACCATGAAAGGTTATTATAGTTGATGTACAGCAGAAACCAACACAATATTGTAAAGCAATTATCCTCCAATTAAAAATAAATATGTTGAGAGTAAAGTTATTATGAAGATTCAATGGTGTCATTGTAAATGACATGCTCCGCCTTCCATGGCTCCTCCTCCTCTTGAAATTGATCCTCCTCTGCCCCACCAACTTCTCCACTCCAAATTGTAATTTTCTCTGTTGTGATTTCTTTTTCCCTTGACTTTAATTTGGTGTAAAACTGCTCTACAACATATTATAATAATAAAATAAATGGAGAAGTGGGTAGGACACACAGTGTGCTTTGCCCCCAACCAGAAAGCCACACTCCCCACTTCTCTGCCCACGCAAGCTTGGTTGTTTCAAGCACGAACTACTGGGTCTCAAAGGCTAGCCATCCTTAATCGTCCATAACCAAGCATTTCAGGCCAGCTCTGATTAATACATCAGAAGGAGCCTATTTGGTGCAAGGTAGACCGTTTTCCACATTTGCTCTTTATCCCTCAGTAACTGGTCAGACTATTCAGAGAGGAAAGGATCTTGAAAGTTGGTGACTCTAAAGGAATGCTGAGGATGTCATCTTAGGCTCTTGCTGCATCCACACAAATATCCTTTGTCCTCTCCTGGATAGTGATGGGATGGCCTCTATTTGAACCCTGCTCTAAACACTGAATAAGTTGTTTTTGTTTATTTACTTCATTGTTTATTCATTCATTCACTCACTAGACATTATTGACCACCAACTCTGCACCAGGCCTGTGCTAGATCTTGGGGTTATATCGGTGAGAAAAGTGGACAGACTAGACCCTGACCCTCATGAAGCTTATATTCTACCAGGGTAGACAGACCGAAAAAACAAAAATCATGTCATCAAATAAATTAACAAGAAAACTCTGGTAAATAAGCACTGCAAAAGAACTAAACAAGGAATATATAAAAGTGTAAATAAGTAGAAGGGGCAAACAGGGTGGTGAAAGTGGGCTTTTCCCCACGCATGCTGAGTTGCTTCAGTCGTATCCAACACTTTGCGACCCTATGGACTGTAGCCCACCAGGCTCCTCTGTCCATGGGATTCTCCAGGCAAGAATACTGGAGTGGGTTGACGTGCCCTTCTCCAGGGGATCTTCCCAACCCAGGGATAGAACCCACATCTCTTACGTCTCCTGCAGTGGCAGGCAGGTTCTTTACCACTAGTGCCACCTGGGAAGCCTGGGCCTTTCTGTGGCGGAAATATTTCATTGAGCCCTGAGCTGCCAATATGAGAAAATCTAGGAAGAAGTTTTCTCAGCAGAAGGAACAGTAAGCGTAAAGGTCTCAGAGAGGGGGAAGGACTTGATATATTTAGAGAAATTAAAGGGGTATAAAATGAATACAAATTAACCTGGATTTTATAAGCTAAAACTACGAATTTTACTTTAAGTCCACTTCAGTAACTACTCAACAATCGCTGAGTGCCTAATGTGTTGTTGTTCAGTCGCTCAGTTGTGTCCGACTCTTTGTGACCCCATGGACTGCAGCATGCTGGGCTTCCCTGTCCACCACCATCTCCAGGAGCTTGCTCAAACTCGTGTCCATTGAGTGATGCCATCCATCCACCTTGCCCTCTGTTGCCACCTTCTCCTCCTGCCTTCAATCTTTCCCAGCATCAAGGTCTTTTCCAATGAACTGGCACTTCACATCAGGTGGCCATAGTATTGGAGCTTCAGCTTCAGTATCAGTCCTTCCAATGAATATTCATGATTGATTTCCTTGAGGATTGACTGGTTTGATATCTTTGCTGTCCAGGGGACTCTCAAATGTCTTCTCCAACACTGCAGTTCAAAAACATCAATTCTTCAGTGCTCAGTTTTATGTTCCAACTCTCACATCCATACATGACCACTGGAAAAAACATATCTTTGACTGTACAGACCTTTGTCAGCAAAGTGATGTCTCTTCTTTTTAATATATTGTTAGATTAAATAGTGCCTAACTAAATGTGCCTAAATGTGCCAGGCACTCTTTTAGGCTCTGGACGTGCAACATTGAAAGTAACTCCCGAAAGTTACATTCTAGTGGTAGAGACAAGGAGTAAACAAAATAAATAAGTAAAATAGATAGCATTTTTAGATAGTGCTAAGGAGAATATTGCAAGAAACTGAGAAAAGGAGTTATGTATAGGGTTGCAATTTTAGATAACAGTGAACAGATAAGGTCACATTTAAAAACTTATATTTAAGTAAAGATTTGAAATGTCCATGTGCTTGTCCAGGGACAAAGCCCAGTATTTAGAGGTCAGGGAAGATGAAGAACATCGGGAAAGGAGAATATCAAGAAGCATCTAGAATAGTAAGAGAAAAATCAGGCAATTGTCTTGGAAGCTGGAAAATATTTCAGGATGGAGAGAGATCAACAATGTAAAATACTGCAGTTAGTAAATAAAGGTAAGAACTGAGACACAAACACTGAAGCTCATCGGTGACCTTGAAAGAACAGTTTCACTGCTATAGTGGAAGCAGACCCCTGATAGGAGTATGTTCAGAGAGCATTAGAAGAAGGAAACTGGAAACCCTGAAAACAGACAACACTTTCAAGGAGTTTTGCCTTAAGGAAAAGGATGAAATTAGGTAGGAGCCGCAGAAGAAGTTAGGTCGAAAGATAATTTTTCCTCCAACTTTTAAGAAGTGTTCATTTACAAAAAGTTGAAAGAATTAAACAATATTCTTCACCTAGTTGTAACAATTGTTGACATTTTGACATATTTGCTTTCTCTCTCTCTCTCTCTCTCTCTCTCGAGTTTCTTTAAACCTATTTTTTTCAAACTGTGAAATATAATGCACCTATAGAAAAGTCGACAAAACACATAAATTCAATGAATGATCACAAAGCCAACAGTTATGTAACCACTACCACCATCAAGATGAACTGGTACACTGCCTGAATCCCCACAGCCCCCTTGGGCTCCCTCCCTCCCATTAAAAGGTAACCACCTTCCTGAATGTTCGTAGTAACAACTTCTGCTTTTCTTTATAGTTTTACTGCATAATGTTGTTGTTGTTTAGTTGCTAAATCAAGTCTGATTCTTTTGCAACCCCATGGACCTGCCAGGCTGCTCTGTCCATGGGTTTTCCCAGGCAAGAGTACTGGAGTGGGTTGCCATTTTCTTCTCCAGGGGATCTTTCTTTTCCCAAGGATTGAACCAGCATCTTTTGCATTGGCAGGTGGATTCTTTACCACTGAGCCACGAGGGAAGCCCTTTTCTGCATAATAGTGAATTCCTAAACACCATAGTTTCATTTTTTCTTGTTTTTGAGCTTTAAGAATGGGATAATACATATAGCAATATTTTTTAATTCTAACATCTTTAGCTCATATGTTGTGGGTTTATTTCTTCATTGTATAGTATTCTGTTAAAAAGCATGCCATTTATTGTTCATTTTTCCTGTGGTCATGTATGGATGTGAGAGTTCGACTGTGAAGAAGGCTGAGCGCAGAAGAATTGATGCTTTTCAACTGTGGTGTTGGAGAAGACTCTTGAGAGTCCCTTGGACTGCAAGGAGATCCAACCAGTCCATCCTAAAGGAGATCAGCCCTGGGATTTCTTTGGAAGGAATGATGCTGAAGCTGAAACTCCAGTACTTTGGCCACCTCATGTGAAGAGCTGACTCATTGGAAAAGACTCTGATGCTGGGAGGGATTGGGGGCAGGAGGAGAAGGGGACGACCGAGGATGAGATGGCTGGATGGCATCACTGACTTGATGGACTTGAGTCTGAGAGATGGTGATGGACAGGGAGGCCTGGTGTGCTATGATTCATGGGGTCACAAAGAGTCGGTCACAACTGAGAGACTGAACTGAACTGAACTGAACTGATACTGTTTATGATCATATTGTTTACAGTTTTTAACTCTTACAAATAATGAATGCTGTGTGCTGCTAGGAATGTGTTTGTATATGTCTCTCAGTGCACACATAAATGTATTTCTGTTGTGTATATTCCCAGGAGTAGACTTGTGGGGTCATAGGTTATATATATATATATATATACATACAACTTCCATAGCTAATACCAAAGAGTTTCCCCATTGGTTGAACCAATTTACATTCTTATTTGCAATGCATGAGAAGGTGTTGCTCCACATCCTTTTCCTTTTTAGCGCTTGCCATCTTAGTGGGTATGTTGTGGTATATCATTGTGTAATTAACATTTCCCTGAGTACTGATGTTCTTTGACCATTTGGATATTGTCTTTTGTGACAAGTCCTTGAGGATTTTTGCCCATCTATGCATTTGAATTGTTTGACTTCTATCGATTTGTAAATGTTTTTCCTATATGCTAGATGTAAGTCCTTGTAGATTATATGTTTTATACATCTTCTCTCAGTTTGTGCTTTGCCTTTTCATTTTCTTAACGCTGTCTCTAGATGAATGAATAGAAGTTCTTCATTTAATGTAGTAAACTGATCTTTCTGTTAATAGACTTTTTAAGATTCTGTTTAGGAACTTTTTATCTATCTTAAGGTAGATATGCCCCAGAGAAATATCCTAGAAGTTGTATTGTTCCACTTTCCACATTTAGGGTGATAATTTACCTGGTGTTGAGTTTTATGTATTGTCTTTCCTTTTTTTAGTATATGGATACCTGATGACCCAGTACTATTTATTAAAAGATCATCCTTTCCTAACTGTCAGGAAGATCCCCTGGAGGAAAAATGTCAACACACTCCAGTATTCTTGCCTAAATAATTTCATAGACAGAGGAGCCTAGTGGGGCCACAGTCTATGGGGTTGCAGAGTCAGACACAACTAAAGCAACTTAGCATGCATGCACGCTTTCCTCAGTGTTTTGAAGTTTCATCTCTACAATAAATCAGGTGTTAGGTAGTTCATCATTCCTGTGCTTCATATTCTATCCCATTGGTCTATTTTCTTTTCTTACACCATTACTATACTGACTTAATTACTATAGCTTTGTGATAAATCTTGATATCTTATGAAGTAATTACTCCTCAGTTCAGTTCAGTTCGGTCACTCAGTTGTGTCTGACTCTTTGCGACCCCATGAATCGCAGCACACCAGGCCTCCCTGTCCATCACCAATTCCCAGAGTTCACTCAGACTCACATCCATCGAGTTGGTGATGTCATCCAGCCATCTCATCCTCGGTCGTCACCTTCTCCTCCTGCCCCCAATCCCTCCCAGCATCAGAGTCTTTTCCAATGAGTTGACTCATTGCATGAGGTGGCCAAAGTACTGGAGTTTCAACTTTAGCATCGTTCCTTCCAAAAACACCCAGGGCTGATCTCATTTAGAATGGACTGGTTGGATCTCCTTGCAGTCCAAGGGACTCTCAAGAGTCTTCTCCAACATCACAGTTCAAAAGCATCAATTCTTCTGCGCTCAGCCTTCTTCACAGTCCAACTCTAACATCCGTACATGACCACTGGAATAACTTTGTTCTTTTCGAAAGTGTCTTGGCTATGGTTGGATATTCCATGTCCCTATAAATTTTAGATTAGCTTATGGAGTTTCATAAACAAAACAAAATAAAAGTCATCTTGGGACCTGGGTTGGAATTGCATTGCATCTATAGATAACAGAATTCATATCTATATAACTGAATCTTCCAGCCCATGAATATAGTATATCCTTCTTTTTTTTCTTTTTAGTTCTCCTTTAATTTTTCTCAGTAAAGTTTACATTTTTCTACATAAAGATCTTGCTCACTTTTTGGTATGAATTTATTTCTAAGTACTTGAAACTTTAGAAATTTTAATTCCTGTTTGTTGCCAATACAGAAAAGTACAACTGATTTGTATATTCAGCAACCTTCTTTTTTTTTTTTTTTCCAGCAAACTTCTTAAAGTTACTTTTTAATTCTAGTAATTTATTTGTGAGTTCTTTTGAATTTTAAATGTATATAACATAGAATATTCTATGTGTGAATAATGACAGTTTGTTTATTCCTTTTCTTTACTCTGAAATTTACTCTGAAACTTACAAAATACCTCCATATTTCTATTTGTAATTTTTAAATAATAATTAAATCTTTGATTTATCTGGAATTTATTTTTGGTATATGGTAAGAGGCATGGCGCCAAGCTAATTTTTTTCCCAGATGGATATCCTGATATTTATTTAGCAGTTAATGAGTAAACCATTTTCCCCTAATAATTTGAAATGAGACTTGTATGATAGATATATTAAATTTCCGTGTGTACTTGATTGTATTTTTAATGTTTTTTTCCTCTGTTCACTGATCTCTTTCTGTCTTAGTCATTGTGACTTAAAAATGCTTTAATATCTGGTGGGACTTTTATTTTTAGAGTATTTATTACTATTCTTTTTAATTATGTGAATTTGAGAATCAGCTTATCTATTTCCAAAAAAAGAATCCATCGGGATTTTTATTAGAAGAGCTTTAATGATAGATTCTCTTTCTATTGCTGAATCTTCACACATATGAAGGGCTTCCCTGGTGGCTCAGTGGTACAGACTGCCTGCCAATGCAGGAGACAAGCATTCAATTCCTGGGTCAGGAAGATGCCCTGGAGAAGGAAATGGCAACCCAATTTCTTGCCTGGGAAATACCATGGACAGAAGGAGTCTGGCAGGCTACAGACAGGGCCTGCCTTTCTAATTGTTCAAATCTTTTGTGTTCTTTTGTATTGTAATACAGATCTTGTGCATTTTTCATAATTTATTCCTAGACATTTGTCTCTTTTGATATTACTAATGAAGATATTCAGTCAGTCAGTTCAGTCACTCAGTCAAGTCCGACTCTTTGCGAACCCATGAATCACAGCACACCAGGCCTCCCTGTTCATTACCATTTCTCGGAGTTCACTCAAACTCATGTCCATCGAGTCAGTGATGCCATCCAGCCAGCTCATCCTCGGTCGTCCCCTTCCCCTCCTGCCCCCAGTCCCTCCCAGCATCAGAGTCTTTTCCAATGAATCAACTCTTTGCATGAGGTGGCCAAAGTACTGGAGTTTCAGCTTCAGCATCGTTCCTTCCAAAGAAATCCCAGGGCTGATCTCCTTCAGAATGGACTGGTTGGATCTCCTTGCTGTCCAACGGACTCTCAAGAGTCTTTTCCAACACCACAGTTCAAAAGCATCAATTCTTCTGCGCTCAGCCTTCTTCACAGTCCAACTCTCACATCCATACATGACCACAGGAAAAACCATAGCCTTGACTAGACGGACCTTAGTTGGCAAAGTAATGTCTCTGCTTTTGAATGTACTATCTACGTTGGTCATAACTTTTCTTCCAAGGACTAAGCGCCTTCTAATTTCATGGCTGCAGTCACCATCTGCAGTGATTCTGGAGCCCTAAAAAATAAAGTCTGACACTGTTTCCACTGTTTTCCCATCTATTTCCCATGAAGTGATGGGACCAGATGCCATGATCTTTGTTTTCTGAATGTTGAGCTTTAAGCCAACTTTTTCACTCTCCTCTTTCACTATCAAGAGGTTTTTAGCTCCTCTTCACTTTCTGCCATAAGAGTGGTATCATCTGCATATCTGAGGTTCTTGATATTTCTCCCAGCAATCTTGATTCCAGCTTGTGTTTCTTCCAGCCCAGCGTTTCTCATGATGTACTTTGCTTATAAGTTAAATAAGCAGGGTGGCAATATACAGCCTTGACGTACTCCTTTTCCTATTTGGAACCAGTCTGTTGTTCCATGTCCAGTTCTAACTGTTGCTTCCTGACCTGCATACAGGTTTCTCAAGAGGCAGGTTAGGTGATCTGGTATTCCCGTCTCTTTCAGAATTTTCCAGTTTATTGTGATCCACATAAAGGCTTTGATGTAGTCAATAAAACAGAAATAGATGTTTTTCTGGAACTCTCTTGCTTTTTCCATGATCCAGCAGATGATGGCAGTTTGATCTTTGGTTCCTCTGCCTTTTCTAAAACCAGCTTGTACATCAGGGAGTTCACAGTTCACATATTGCTGAAGCCTGGCTTGGAGAATTTTGAGCACTACTTTACTAGCATGTGAGATGAGTGCAATTGTGCGGTAGTTTGAGCATCCTTTGGCATTGCCTTTCTTTGGGATTGGAATGAAAATGGACCTTTTCCAGTCCTGTGGCCACTGCTGAGTTTTCCAAATTTGCTGGCATATTGAGTGCACCGCTTTCACAGCATCATTTTTTGGGATTTGAAATAGCTCAACTGAAATTCCATCACCTCCACTAGCTTTGTTTGTAGTGATGCTTTCTAAGGCCCACTTGACTTCAGATTCCAAGATGTCTGGCTCTAGATTAGTGATCACATCATCATGATTACCTGGGTCATGAAGATCTTTTTGTACAGTTCTTCTGTGTATTCTTGCCACCTCTTCTTAATATCTTCTCCTTCTGTTTAGGTCCAGACCATTTCTGTTCTTTATTGAGCCCATCTTTGCATGAAATATTCCCTTAATATCTCTAATTTTTTTGAAGAGATCTCTAGTCTTTCCCATTCTGTTCTTTTCCTCTATTTCTTTGCATTGATCGCTGAAGAAGGCTTTCTTAACTCTCCTTGCTATTCTTTGGAACTCTGCATTCAGATGCTTATATCTTTCCTTTTCTCCTTTGCTTTTTGCTGCTCTTCTTTTCACAGCTATTTGTAAGGCCTCCCCAGACAGCCATTTTGCTTTTTGCATTTCTTTTCCATGGGAATGGTCTTGATCCCTGTTTCTCGTACAATGTCATGAACCTCATTCCATAGTTCATCAGGCACTCTATCTACATTATATTTTCAATTGGTCATTGTTTGCTTGAAGTTTGCCTGTTGGTTTTCTCTGAATTAATTTTGTAATCCCATCACTGAACTAAATTCTCTTCCTGCCTATAAGGAAGATATTTTCCTTATATTTTATATATCTCCAAGATGCTCTTGTTTTTCCCCAGGTAAGCAATTATATCATCTCTAAACAACATACAATTTATTTTCTTCTTTCTACTGTTTATTTCTTATATTTTTCCACTAAAGGATTACAAGCAGCAGGGCTATCTTATCTGATTACAATTTTCAATGATATATTTTACTTATTTATTTATTGGCTGCACTGGCTCTTCGTTGCGGAACACAGGCTGTCTCTAGTTGCAGCATCAGGGGCTTCTCTAGCTGTGGAGCACAGGCTCTAGAGCTCAAGGGCTTAGTTGCCCTGAGGCACGTGGGATCTTAGTTCCCTGACCAGGAACTGAGTCCAAGTCCTCAACTTTAGAAGGTGAATTCTTAACCATTGCACCACCAGGGAAGTCCCTCTGATTATAGTATTAAAGATTACATTGTCTGCAAATGTAGAACCAAGGTAACCTTTTCAGAGTCCAATACAGTAGTTCAGACATGAAAAGATTGTGGTTTGGCTAAGAGAGCGGCAGCAGAGATGGATGGAAGTCAACAGACTGGAAACATATTTTGAAGCTGTGCGGCCAGTATGTGACAGAGAACAAGCAGACCGTATTATGTTAAAGATTTGCAAACATCTTGGAAATCTTACAGTATGAGAATCAGTTGTTTAGAAAGGACCACAAATATAATCAAGAGTGTACTCTAATCCTATCTTTTCTTGGACTCACTCCAACTTCCTAGTCACTTCCAGAACTCACTGCCTCCCATGGAGCCCATTCCATTTACTCAGATTACTCAACAACCCTCCTCTTTGTCAGGTACTAGGTAGGGTCCTCAGAAACCTGTATAATCAAGACTCATCTTCTCTCTGGAGAACTGTCTCTCAGAGAAAGGAACAATGCTTTTTTAGACAATCTCTTTCCTGGCAGACTTTGCCATCTAGTTTCCTGTCTAAATTCTTTTCTAGAACAAGGCTGATCTCTTGTCCTGTGCTGCTCACTCCTCAGATGTTTGTAAGCTAATTATAACCTCTTGGGGTTTCTTATCCCCTCTTTCTTTGTTTTTTTTTTTTTTTTTTTTAACCTAATCTGACTCCAAGTTCTCTCTTTATCCTGGTCCAAATTTGAGAAACTTGGGACTTGTACTTTTGTGTTATTTTTCTGAAGTTATTATGTCATTTCTTTACCTTTACTCCATAATTCAATAGCTGGGGAATTAATGTTCACTATTTATATATTTTTTTGTTTTGACTTAATGTTTACTTTTGTTTTAACTGTCTTTATTAAGGACTTAGTATATGAAGTGTACAGTTAGCTTTGGGAACAACAGACTAAAGAGCCATGTGGTCAGTTACCTTGCCAGGCTCAGAAAACACTGAGTGATGAAAGCATTTACCCAATGAAAAGACAAAATAAAATAATAATGCATATGTAAGGAAGCTAGCAAGTTGATTAGTGTTAAGTGAAATATAAATATATGATTTCTCCAAGATAAGCAATGATATAGAATCTACTTTTATGGATACTATATATACCATCCAGTCCAAAATAATAAGAATTTCTTTCTCCAATAGCTCATTAACTATTCCAAAGTAGTTATGTTAATTATGTGTTCACAATCCCCATCCAATTTAACAGTCAATATATTTAATGAAGATGTTATCTTCTTGGCCAGGCATTTTCATGTAACATTTGAATATGACTATACAGTATCTTTGGAGAAGGAAATGGCAGCCCACTCCAGTGTTCTTGCCTGGAGAACCCCCTGGACAGAGGAGCCTGGTGGGCTGCTGTCCATGGGAGCACAGAGTCAGACATGACTAAAGCGACTTAGCAGCAGCAGCAGCATACAGTATCTAAAGTCTTAATGCAATTCAACATGTTTTCCCAAATGAGTTGCAGAGAAGTGACAAGAGGGAAGGGAAGAGGGTTTTTTCTTTAAAGAGGATGACCTTGCTCAGTTCAGAATGGAGACAGCTGTGAATTATAATAGGTTCCTCAGCGAATTGTCATGTTTAAACTAAACTGATGATATGGCAGCTCAGGGAATAATTCCTGGTGCTTTGCAAATATTGTGGGCAGTTCCTTCCCTGAATAACGTAAGATGATCTTTTTCTTCACAAATCTTCTCTTTAAGCCCATGTAACTTGGAATGGCGTAAAGAGCATTGGTTTTGCTGTCAGATATGTCAGCCATTGAATTCCAATATGAATCAGGACAATTCACTAATTTTTTATTTTGCACGTTACTTTTCTAATTTGCTTTTTAAATATTTAGATGGATTATAGTATTTCCCTAATAAGATTATTATAAAATTAAATCAATGCAATGTGTGTGTATTACTGTCATTGTTCGATGTTCATATATATATATAACCAACTAACAAAACCCCTAATTTGGTAGCTATTTAGTAATGTTAGAGGCCAAATTTCCCACCATGTGTTCCCTTCCTCTGCAATCCATTCATTTGTCTAAATTACTTCTCTCTTCTTTCATATCTGACATCTACTGGGTCACCTAGGTTGTTTTTTTTTTATTCTGCTTCTGCTTCTTGCACAGATCTTGTCTGTGCAAGCTCTTTCATCTTCGATAACCAAACAGGGTGTTCTATGTTATCCACTCTCTTCCATTAGCTTCTTCAACTTTCTGTTTTTGCATTAGGTTATGGCAAACTTTCTGAACAAAAAGTGGCTTTTGAACATATATATAGATGTTCAGCTTCACTTAAAATGAGAGATTGAAAAATTAAAACTAACTAAGATTTTTTTCATCAGCTTGGCAAACATTTAAAAGCTTGATAATACATGATTTTGGCTAGGGTATGGAGAACTATTCTCATACATTAAACATTTTTGTTATTTATTTACTTATTTTTGACTGAGCTGGTTCTTTATAGGCATGCACAGGCTGTCTGTAGTTGTGGAGGCTGGGGCTACTCTCTAGGGCTTTTCACTGTGCTGGCTTCTCTTGTTGCAGAGTGTGGGCTCTAGAGCGTGCGGGCTCAGTAGTTGTGGCACACAGGCTTAGTTGCTCTGCGACATGTGGGATCTTCTCACACCAAGGATGGAACTCATGCCCCTGTGTAGGCAGGTGGGTTCTTAACTACTGGACAGCCAGAGAAATCCTCATAGATTTTTTTTTTTTTAATGCCACCTGGCATCTCCTTTTGACTTTTTTTTTTAATGCTTATTTATTTATTTGGCTGCACCAGGTCTTAGTTGTGGCATGTGAGATCTTTTCATCTTTGATGCAACATGTGGGATCTAGTTCTCTGAACAGCGATTGAACCTTGGCCCCCTGCATTGAGAGCATGGAGTCTTAGACCAGGGAGGTCCCTTTCATACTTTGTTGATAAGTACATAAATTGGGGCAATTTTTGGAGAACAATTTGACAATGTCTGTCAGAAATGACCATAACTTTGACCTAGCATCCCATTTACCCTACAGAAATGTACATACAAGGATATATATAAAGAATATTCATTGTAGCATTGGAACAGCAAAAGATGGAGAATAACCAAAATGTCTGTCAACAGGGTGATGATTATGTAAATTGCAGCATATCCACAAAATGTAATTTTTAGAGCCAAAAGATGCAATCTCTGTGCAATGATTTCTTAAAATCCCTAAAATAAGTTAAAAAAAAACAAAATTCAGAGCGGTATACATAGGATGCTATCATTTGTATAAAAATTTAAAGATATATATGTATATACATGTATATTAAGTATTAAAACATCTCTGGAATAACATTACAAAGGATTGAAAAGAGTAGTAGCCTCCAAGGAAATGAACTAGGAGAGAGTTACACTTTATACTCCCTCAGTACTGTTTAATTTTTTTTTCACCAAGTGCATATATTATCTTTCAAAAACAAAAACAAAACACAAACAAACAGGGCTTCTCTGGTGGTCCAGTAGTTAAGAATCCGCCTTGCAATGCAAGGGACAAGGGTTTGATCCCCTGTTCGGGATGATCCCACGTGCTGTGGAGCAACTGAGCCAGAGCACCATAACTACTGAGCCAGGGCTCGAGAGCCCCAGGACCCACATCTACTGAGTCAAAGTGCATCAACAACTGAAGCTCCTTCTCCTAGGGCCTGTGCTTTGTAACAGGAGAAGCCACCATGATGAAAAGTCCACGCACCACAACAAAGAGTAACCCTGGCTCACTGCAACTAGAGAAAGTCCATATGCAGCAACAAAGACCCACCACAGTCAAAACACTAAATAAATAAATCTTTAAAGAAAAAAAAAAAGACAAAACAGCAGATCTGGCAGATCCCTTGATGAAATGCGAGTCTAGTACTGTGCTGCATTTCAAAACAGTCCTACAAGATGGCACTCTTGTTCTCTAACAGAGGGTTAAACTAGTGATGGATGAGATGGAATGTCTGGACAAGGTGTCTGTGTCATTAAGAAGCAGAAGGGAAATGAAACTGGCCCTCCCTGGCACGGTCACTGCAGCCTGCCTTGAAAGTAACTCAATTGTGAAAAATACCTCATTTTATTCTGAGTGTGACTCCACATGCCTGTGCTGTTTTTCCACTAGATAGAAAGCTTCTTGAAAGGCAGAGCCATTCATCAGTTTATCATCGGCTTCTGTCACAATGGCCGATACGTGGTAAGTGCTCAATAAAATTTTGTGACATCAATAGTTAGATAATTTTCTTTTAGCAACTGGATGTTTATGAGATGTAAATGCTAGAAACTGCCATCTTTTCTAAAAAGTAGACTATTTTATCTTTATTTTTTAATTTATTGGGGCTGCACTGCACAGCTTATGGGATCACCATGTAGTTTACAGGATCTTGGTTCCTGACTAGGGATTGAACCTGGGCCACTGTAATGAAACTGCCGAGTTCTAACCACTGAACCACCAGAGAACTCCCAAGGTAATCTATTTTAATTTCTGTCTTCATTGACAAAGCAATTTAAAAAGGGGGGAAAAAAGGAATTGTGATGGTAAACACTGTAGCCACATAACTCAGCAGCAAGCTGTTTTCTTTGCTGTTTGGTTTTCTAGTGCATAAGAGAATAGTTCAAAACATTCTAAAAACACGTGCCTCTCCACATAGCTGATGGAGGCCAGGGTGAGACTAGCCTGTTGGATTATCCTGTGAAACATTTCACTGGATGCCTCTTGTTCCTAGCTCCACTTGGACTGCTCAGAGCAGAAGTAGTTGGCCCCAAGCCTATTTGTGCCCAAAGAGTTCTGCCCCATGTCAGAGGATTTCTGACCCTACAGCTCAAGTGACCTGCCTCTCAGATGTACAAGCGCTATACTTGCTGCAAAGCTCCCAGACTCCGGAAAACTGATATTTAGTCTTTCCAGAGCAATCAGCAACTCGAAAAAAGGCATTTGTTTAAAGCCAAACTGAAAGTTACTAGACATTTTCCAAAATAGTGCTTAAAGCAATGCTTAGTTTATTGAATCTATTAAAAAAATTTTATAGAGAATTTTTATTGGTCTCTCCTAATTTCCCATCTTCTCTGAAAGTGTGAGTCAACCAGTGGTAAACAAGGGCCGGGGGTGGGATGTGGTTTGGGTTTATCAATTAGAACTTAAAACTTAGGCTTATCAACTTAGAATCTCAGAGAATTCCTTTTCCAGCATCATCTGGGCAAAGCAGTAACATATTAAAAAAGCAGACTGAGAGCAGGCAAACCAGAGTTTGAAACTAGTTTCTGTCAACAACCAGACATGTGACCCTGGGCAAATTGCTTAAGTTCTTTGAGGTTCTGTGTCCTCATTTTGCAATGTTGTGGCAAGAATTTGATAAATCATCAGCAGCACACTTCCAGGTGTACTTTAAATGCTCAGTGAGTCTTATTGGGCTTCCCTGGTGTTTCAGATGGCAAAGAATCCTCTTGCAATGCAGGAGGAGCAAGAGACATGGGTTTGATACTTGGGTCAGGAAGATACCCTGGAGAAGGGAATGGCAGCCCACTCCAGCATTTCCTGGAAAATTCCATGGACAAAGGAGCCTGGTTGGGCTACTGTCCATGGGGTCGCAGAGTCAGACATAACTGAGAGATAACACTGACACTTTCCAGGCTTATAGAGCAAAATGAGTTGAATAACATACTTAAGATGACTGGCATATGGAAGAATTTAATAAACAACAATTCCCTCCCTACTCTCCACCTTTCTCACTTTCAGTTCAGGCTGTATGTTGCCCTTTGGTGAATTTTTCTCCTTCAAGGTTGCTCCCAAAGGTCACCAAGGACTATTTTTAACAAGATAAAAGAATTAATTAAGGCAAAAAGGAAATGTATTCACTTTATCTTCCAAGCTCCAAAGGGATGGTCTTATTTTCTGTTTATTTGATCAAGACTAAACTGGCCCAATACTGTTGAGCGGAGGAAATTTTTAATTTTGGTTTTAAAACTGTTTCTAGTGTTGCAAAATGGATTAGAAACAAACAATCAACAGAGAACAGCCATTGCCACACCATGAATTAGAATCTTCTTACACTTTTATTATGAAGGCACCGTGGATCACTAGCTGAGCACATATCTTTAATCTCTGACCAACACAGGTTAGAGTCCAAACACTGTCATTGTTTTTCCTTGTGAGTGTGGGCAATTTACTTCATCAGTCTGAGCCTTAATGTGCTTATCTGTGAAATGTGGTTAATAAGAGCATCCACCTCATAGCAACACTATTTCCAATACCCAAGACAAAGAAGCAACCTAAATGTCCATTGACAGATGAGTGGGTAAAGAAGATATTGTATATATGTATACCATATATATATATATCATATACATACATATATATATGTATATATCACTCAGCCCCCAAAAGGAATGAAATAATGCCATTTGCAGCAACATGGATGGACCTAGAGACTGTCATACTAAGTAAGTCAACAGAGAAAGACAGATATTGTATGATATCACTTATATATGCAATCTTAAAAAAATGAAGTTATTTACAAAACAAATTGACTCACAAACATAGAAAACAAACTTATGGTAATCAAACAGGATAGATGGGTTGGAGGTGGGAGGGAATAAGAATAAATTAGGAGTTTGTGATTAACATATACATACTACTTTATATAAATATATAAACAACAAGGACCTGTTTATAGCATAGGGATCTAAGATATTCAATATCTTATAATAACCTATAATTCTCATATATATATATATATGGGCTTCCCTGGTGGCTCAGTGGTAAGGAATTTGCCTGTCAGTACAGGAGATGCAGGTTTGATTCCTGGGACGGGAAGATTCCCTGAAGAAGGAAATGGCAATCCACTCCAACATTCTTGCCTGGAGAATTCCATGGACAGAGGAGCTTGGCAGGCTACAGTTCATGGTGTCACAGAGAGTCGGCCGTGACTTAGCAACTAAACTGAAGTTGCTAGTGAACTTAGTGACATATATATTTGTATATATATCTGAATGATTTTGTTGTACACCTGAAACTAATACAGCATAAATCAACTATACTTCAGTTTTTCAAAAAAGGTATCCACCACTTGAGGTTTGTAAGGATCAAGTTAAATAATTATTGTAATTATTTATAATAGTGGGTAGCCTATCCCTTTTCAGTGGATCTTCCTGACCCAGGAATCAAAACAGAGTCTCCTGCATTGCAGGCAGATTCTTTACCAACTGAGCTACGAGGGAAGCCCAGTCCCATCAAGAGTCTACTTTTAATACAGACTCTCCTGTTTCTTGTCCTCAGTCACACAGTCCTGTCTGACTCTTTGTGACCCCATGGACTGTAGCCCCCCTGGCTCCTCTGTAAGCACCACTCTGCTTACAGTGGTGCCTGGCATAAGGCTCAGTCTCAACACACTGTAGCTATTTTCATCATCTCACTTAATATAGCCCTACAAGGCAGCTTGACCATTATTGTCTCTGTTTTACAGTCAAGGAAACAGAATCTTGGATGGTAAATATCAACATATATAGCATATCACCAGGCAAATAATAAAAGCTTTAAAAATAAATAAATAAAAGCCATATACCCCAACCTGTAGATCAAGATCTGTGATTAGAACTTAAAGTCAAGCACTAATCCTTTATACTCTGCAGGCATTTTGTGTGGAAACCAAAATGATCTATTAACTTGTCTGTCTACTCATGTGCTAGGAGGATATGGCTAGATCCCCAAACAGCTAGCATGTGGGTGTTGTCTGTGCTTAGCAAATATTTGCGGATCAACTAAGTGAAGCAGTGAGCACACAGAGGCCCTGTTCTGAATTTTTTCCCATCAGGGGCTGGCATGCAGCTCCCATTCCTGATCCACCTACCCCTCTCTTCATTGTGACTTCCTCATATTAAAGCTTCAGGAAAATCAACACAGGACCCTCCTTACTGAAAGATAAGGGGATGCATGCCTTCAATAAAACCCTTGAGCATTCCTGGAGATGTCAATCCTGCAAATGTCACACAAAGTCCAAAAACTGGGCCAGCGACATCTAATTGAGAAACTGTAGTAGAGCCTTTAAGGGCTTCTCAAGTGGTGCGATTGTAAAGAATCCACCTTCCAATGCAAAAGACACAAGAGACGTGGGTTCAATCCCTGAGTCGGGAAAATACTCCAGTACTCTTGCCTAGACAATTCCATGGACAGAGGAGCCAGGGGGCTACAGTCCATGGGGTCACAAAGAGTCAGACAGGACTGTGTGACTGAGCATATGGAAACAGGAGAGTCTTTATTAAAAGTAGACTCTTGATGGGACTGGGCTTCCTTCAGAGCTCAGTTGGTAAAGAATCCACCTACAATGCAAGAGACCCTGGTTCAATTCCTGGGTTGGGAAGATCTGCTGGAGAAGGGATAGGCTACCCACTCCAGTATTCTTGGGCTTCCCTTGTGGCTCAGCTGGTAAAGAATCTGCCTGCAACATGGGAGACCGGGGTTTGATCCCTAGGCAAGGAAGATCCCTTGGAGAAGGGAAAGGCTTCCCACTCCAGTATTCTGGCCTGGAGAATTCCACGGACTATATAGTCCATGGGGGTTTCAAAGAGTTGGATACAACTGAGCAACTTTCACTTCACTTGATGAGACCTGGTGGCCCAGTGGCTAAGACCACATACTCCTAATGCAGGGAGCCTGGGTTTGATCCCTGGTCAGATAATTTGAGATCCTACTTTGCTGCTGCTGCTAAGTCACTTCAGTCGTGTCCAACTCTATGCGACCCCATAGACGGCAGCCCACCAGGCTCCCCTGTCCCTGGGATTCTCCAGGCAAGAACACTGGAGTGGGTTGCCATTTCCTTCTCCAAGGGATGAAAGTGAAAAGTGAAAGTGAAATCACTCAGTCGTATCCGACTCTTAGCGACCCCATGGACTGCAGCCTACCAGGCTCCTCTGTCCATGGGATTTTCCAGGCAAGAGTACAGGAGTGGGTTAGCCTGCTGCAGCTAAGAGTTCGCGTGCCACAACCAAAGATCCCATGTGCTGCAACTAAGAGCTGGCTCAGCCAAATAAATAAATATTTTTTAGAGGTAGGTACTTGAAAGATTGTAACATTTTGGGGGATAAACAGGACTCACAATGTTTTGGAAATGAGCATGGTTAAAGTCTGAGTAATCAATTGTTAAATTTTAAAGAACTTACTTGCTTCACTGATACATAGATCACAGAATGTGCTCAGTAAATGGTAGCTTCTGTTATCAGAGAAGGAAGGGAAAGAGTTGAGGCCAAATCCCTTAATAATAAATTCTCATATCCAAAAGCTCAAGTACTCAGAAGATGGTCCTCAGAAACAGGATTTTACTCGTTATGTTTACAAAGAATTGCGTAGAAGACAGGCAACTGCAATGTGATTAATTGTGAGATTTAGGGTTAGAAGAATTTAGGTCCCAAATCCCAACACCAACCTTTTAGGCAGGGTGAACTTGCACTAATCACCTGTCATCTCTGAGATTTAGGTTCCCTATCTGAAAGTAATTCCCAGGATTTTTCTGAGTAATGAGAGAAATACGTGGATTATAGCCCTTTATAAACTGTGAAGTACTCTTAAAAACACTCACAAGTGCTTTTGTCTGTGGCCCTGTACCAGAGGTGCCCTAAAAAGGGGAACGTGGCATTGTGTGTAAGATGCCCATCACAAGGGCTGCAGAGGTCTCATGACTTCACAGCCACTCCTGTATCAGATGCTGAGCCATGGACAGGATAGAAGGGGACACGAAGGGGAGCCGGGACATAGGAGGTTCCAGGTCAGCCTCCCCAAATCTGTTCAGCAAGAAACTCTTCACCATAGTTCACCCGCATCAGAAAAACTCATCTGCACTCTCAACTTTGTCACAGAAGAAATACCTCTTACAAAGGATCCAGAAACTTGGAGGAAGAATATTATTGCTTGGTACTTTGTCTTCAGAATATTCCTACGGTGACTTTTTACCTTCAGACTTTTTTCATCTTCATGTTAGAATGTTAGAAACAGTTGGCATGCTTCATGAGCTCTTTCTTATGGTGTGGTGTCACACACAGCGCTATAGAGTGACTCAAGGCTTGGCTTTAAGGCCCTATCTTTTCATTAATACCACCTACAGCATGTCACTGATTCCTTTGAATTATGGCTGCTTCTCGAAACTAAGCAAAGCTACGAAGATAGAAGAAATATCACTTCTTAGCTCACATTTTTGCTCTCATGAGCCACAGTTTTAGTTCTCAATTAGATTTCCTCTTGAACCGGTCTCCAAAGGATATTTCTTGAGTTATTCTAGTCTCCCCTATGATTGTGACCTCCAACATGATCTTCATCTGAGAGCTTAGTGCCAAGGCCTGAATCCAGCACACAACAGGTTCTCAGTACATCAAAGTGCTGCACTCAAAATGCCAGCAAATTTGGAAAACTCAGCAGTGGCCACAGGACTGGAAAAGGTCAGTTTTCATTCCAATCCCAAAGAAAGGCAATGCCAAAGAATATTCAAACTACTGCACAATTGCAGTCATCTCACACACTAGTAAGGTAATGCTCAAAATTCTCCAAGCCAGGCTTCAACAGTATGTGAACCGTGAACTTCAGATGTTCAAGCTGGATTTGGAAAAGGCAGAGGAACCAGAGATCAAATTTCCAACATCCATTGGATCATAGAAAAACCAACAGCGTTCCAGAAAAACATCTACTTCTGCTTTATTGACTACGCCAAAGCTTTTGACTGTGTGGATCACAACAAAATGTGGAAAATTCTGAAAGAGATGGGAATACCAGACTACCTGACATGCCTCCTGGGAAATTTGCATGCAGGTCAAGAAGCAACAGTTAGAACCAGACATGGAACAATGGACTTGTTCCAAATTGGGAAAGAAGGATGTCAAGGCTGTATATTGTCACCCTGCTTATTTAACTTCTATGCAGAGTACATCATGTGAAATACCTGTCTAGATGAATCACAAGCTGGAATCAAGACTGCCAGGAGAAATATCAATAACCTCAGATATCCAGATGACACCACCCTTATGGCAGAAAGTGAAGAGGACCTAAAAGCCTCTTGATGAAAGTGAAAGGGGAGAGTGAAAAAGCTGGCTTAAAGCTCAGCATTCAGAAAACGAAGATCATGGCATCCGGTCCCATCACTTCATGGGAAATAGATGGGGAAACAGTGGAAACAGTGTCAGACTTTATTTTGGGGGCTCCAAAATCACTGCAGTTGGTGATTGCAGCCATGAAATTAAAAGACGCTTACTCCCTGGAAGGAAAGTTAGGACCAACCTAGATAGCATATTCAAAAGCAGAGACATTACTTTGCCAACAAAGGTCCGTCTAGTCAAGGCTATGGTTTTTCCAGTGGCCATGTATGGGTGCAAGAGTTGGACTGTAAAGAAAGCTGAGCACCAAAGAATTGATGTTTTTGAACTGAGGGGTTGGAGAAGACTCTTGAGAGTCCCTTGGACTGCAAAGAGATCCAACCAGTCCATTCTAAAGGAGATCAGTCCTGGGCTTTCTTTCGAAGGACTGATGCTAAAGCTGAAACTCCAGTACTTTGGCCACCTCATTCGAAGAGTTGACTCATTGGAAAAGACTCTGATGCTGGGAAGGATTGGGGGCAGGAGTAGAAGGGGACGACAGAGGATGAGATGGCTGGATGGCTGGATGGACATGAGTTTGGGTGAACTCTGGGAGTTGGAGATGGACAAGGAGGCCTGGCGTGCTGCAATTCAGATATGACTGAGTGACTGAACTGAACTGAACTGATAGGAATCAACACTCATTATAATCTCTTTGAGTGAAGCCCCAAAAGTACCCAACACAGTGCAGAGTAGTTGCTCAGGAAACACAAATTGATTAATTCATTCACTCTGCATTTATTATCTCTTCCTCCTGCTTCATTTGCATCTTCTCATCTTTAGGAAGATGAAATTTCCTGCTATGTTTTCTGTTTCTCAACTGTCACCAACTGTTAGTACGAACTGCCATCTTCTTGGAAAAATCTCCCCCTATAGGTAGGGCTTCCAGGTTAAGCAAAGAAAAATACATGTAGCTGTTGTTTAGTTGCTAAGTCATGTCCGACTCTTTATTGACCTCATGAACTGTAGCCCACCAGGATCCTCTGTCCATAGGTTTTTCAAGGCAAGAACACTGGAGTAGGTTGCCATTTCCTTCAGGGGATCTTCCCAACCTAGGAATCGAATCCACATTTCAACTTGAGTTTCCTGCTTGGCAGGAGGATTCTTTACCACTGAGCCATCTGGGGAAGCCTAAATACACCTCAAAAGGAATATATATATACTTTTTCAGATTCTTTTCCTTTATAGGTTATTATAAGATATTGAATAACTAATCAGTAGTTCCCTGTGCTATAAATATGTCCTTATTGTTTATATATTTTATATAAAGTAGTGTGTATATGCAGGCAGTCTCCTGCTTTGCAGGCAGATTCTTTACTGACTGAGCCACCAGCAAAAAGAAATACATGACACCAAGTTAAAAATGAATTTCAGATAAACAGTGAATAATTTTTTTAGTGTCAAGGGATCCCATACAACATTTGAGTCATATTTAACCCTCCCCTTTTTTTTTTTTTTACTTTTCATCTTAAATTCAAATATAGCCAGGATCTATTATTTCATCTGGCAACCCTACTTAGAGGGTCTCACTCCAACCATCGACACCAACATAAAAGCTGTTGTTTCTCAAAATTACACCATTTAGGCTGATCATTAATTAGTCAGTCCCTAAATATGCCTAGGGAGACAGCAAGCTGGTTTATTTTCCTTCAAGCCCAAGCCCTGCTCCGAGTCATATGTTGGAGAAGACAGAATCAAGTCTTTCAGTTCTCTTGCTGATCTTAAACTTACTTCCTTTGGCCAATGAGCTGCTCTCACTCTCTCTTCTGATTCATGGGATCGTAGAAATATTCCATCAGCACCCAGAAATTAGAGCATGCCAACACTAAGCTTAGGTTTCCCCTTTTGTGCTGCTCCCAAAATCAGTTCATCCTTTCAAATCTCCCTGCTACTGTTATTGAAACAGAAACCTTACCTCTTTCGCCAGACACAGGAGATGGTTTAACGTCTGTCTTTGTATGTCTCCTCCTCTTGTACTTATTAAGTCGCAAACTCCTGGGTTTCTTCTTGTTGCTATTTTTTGTTTTGTTTAATTTTCCCTGTGGAACTATTTCCTGGACCTGCCTCTTCTATTGCGCCTCTTCAGCCAGTCATGCCAATTTAGTGTGTCATCACCTAGGGCCTGGATTTCAGCCACAGCATCCTAGCTCTTCTGGGTCGCTGCATCTGTGCAACTTCTAGTAAATTTACATTATATAGTGCCTTTTCCCATGTGGGATTTCCTTTTGGGAGAAGGTGGTGTGATTCTCTTTACTGTTTAACAAATCAATATCAAGCTTCATAGCCCAGGCGTCAAGGTCCCAAACATAGTTTTTTCCTCCATGTTTGCTGTCTTTAGACTGATGCAATCCAATTTCTATTTGCCAGTCCCTGCTTCTGGCAGCACCAACTCCATCATCGCATTTGCTGTGAGTCCCTAAATCCCTTCCTTGTCTTCCTCTGGGTCAATCCACATCCCTTGCCTCCTTCAAAACCCAGCCCATTAGAAGATAATAAAGCCAACCTTAAGATAAGGAAGGTCTTTCCAAACTAAAGAAAGCAAAAGAACATAAAAGGAAACATACAAAGAGCTTAAAAGGAAAGAAAGCAAAAGAACATTAAAAAATAAGGGAATTGTGCAATAAGTTTGATTACACAAGAATGAAAAAAATCTTTATGTCGAAACAAGAGAAACTAGGGAAAATGTTTGCCAAGTACAACAAAGTTAATATTCTTGATATAATTTTACAAATCAATTAGAAGCAGACTTTCCCAAAGAAAATGAAGAAAAAGACTAGTGTATGACACACAATGTAAAAAGAGGCCAAGGCCCAAAACATGAAAAACCACAAAGCTTCAGTAGCAATGGAGAAATGTAGATTAAAATAACAATGAGCTTCTTTTTCCCTTTATCAAATGGGCATCTTCTAAAAGAATGCCACTCAGTGTTGATATGATTGCAAGAACAGAAACTTCCACACACACTCTAGCAATCAATTTCAGGAAGTTCTTTCTTGTGAAAGTGAAGTCACTTAGTCGTGTCCAACTCTCTGTGACCCCATGGACTGAAGCCTACCAGGCTCCTCTGTCCATGGGATTTTCCAGGCAATAGTACTGGAGTGGGTTGCCATTTCCTTCCCCAGGGGATCTTCCCGACCCAGGGATCGAACCCAGGTCTCCCGCATTGTAGACAGATGCTTTACCATCTGAGCCACCAGGGAAGTCCTAAGTCCTAAGTTCTTTCTTGTACTACTTTAAAATTGCATAGATTTGAAAAAAAAAATTTCTTTTTTGTCTGATTAAAGAGTGTTTTCCAGTTTTCCTACAATAAATATGTATCTTTTATAGTTAACAATATACACAAATGCATTTCTTAAAATCCCATGAAAATTAAAGGGGATGTGAGGAGAGAGACAGAGGGAAGTGCACTAGCATAACTCTGCTAGACCTGGTTTGGGAATCCCTGGTGGTCACTAACCAGCTGTGATTAACCTCTGTCTAGAATCCTTGCCTCAGAGAACTGTTGTTAAGATGGAAACAAAAAATAGTATATTAACCTGTTGCCACAGTACCTTGCATTTTATAAATATTCAAAGAATGGTAGCATCTGCTGGTATTCTGTTGTATCCTCTGCACAGAGTTTCAGGGTTCTGCACATAGTAGGTGCTAAGTTAAAATATCTGACTGATTGTGTGATTTTATCTGGACTTTTGATATCTTTTTCTACTGACCCTGGACTCTCTTTCCTCTTTTCCTTTCCTCCTGCCTCTTTCACATCTGTCTTTCCATCCCCTTTCTCCTTCTCATTACATGCCACGTCTTATGGAACAATCTTTCTCAAGTGCTCTGAACATTTTTCACAATCCAACTCCAAAAGCCACTGACTTGTCAGCCTTACCTGAAGGTCAGTAGCAATGACAGCGGTTCCCAGTCTTCTCTTCACTCTTGCTCCTTGTTTAGTAAATAGCTGGCCTGAAACACCTGTACTCAGGATGCCTCCTGTGCTTGACTGTGCCTCAGTCTGTCACATGGTGCTTCCTAGTGGCTTGTGACAAGTTTGTCTGTTAGCCTTTTCTTTCCTCAAGGCTGAAGCTAATTCTAGTTCTTATGATGCTTCCTGCATGTTCATATTCATCAGTCTCATAAAGTTGTTTACAGCATTTGGTAGTCAGCAAAATATCCCCCTTGCCTGTTTTCCCCTTTTCATCCCTTCCACTCCTTCACCCTCCCCTTCTGAAAATATAATCATTAATTATTGTTTGTTTTGCTCTGACAGAAATTTGTGTTTGCTTTGGGAAAGTAGGATGAATGCTTTTATGCATATGACCCATAGGCATAATATTGACAGTGTGCGTACCCGTGTGGTCAGTCGCTTCGAGTCACGTCCAACTCTTTGTGGCCCCTGAACTGTAGCCCGCCAGGCTCCTCTGTCCATGGGATTCTCCAGGCAAGAATCCTGGAGTGGGTTGCCATGCCCTCCTCCAGGGGATCTTCCTGACCCAGGGATCGAACCCACGTCTCCTGCATTGCAGATGGATTCTTTACTGCTGAGCCACCAAGAAAGCCCAGTATTGACAGTACATCCTTGTATTATTTCACAAACATACTAAACACTTTAGAGAGCAACTGATCACAGCAGGATGTAATCTGCGATAAGCTCTGGATTCCCTCCCATCCCATAGCCTCATAATTATTAAAGTGTGTGTGTGATTAAGGGGTGTGTCATTAGACTAGATTGGAATTCTGTCTTTAGTACTGTACAACCACAAGCAATTCACCATCCTCTCAGCTTTGGCTTCCTAATCTATAAAAATAAAATGATAATGTTTATTTCAAAAGGTGGGAATTAAATGTATGTAAAGCATGTAACAGACACTCTAACATAGGGTGGGTGTAGGGACACTCTCTGACATAAAGGGAAATGTGAATTTCCTTTCCAAATTCGTTCATTCCATGGGGATTTATAATCCAGTAGAAAAAACCAGGACCTCAATAGATGAAGTAAACACTAAACATAGTCAAAATGAATCTATCAAACACATATCACATACCATGAGCCAAGTGCTCTATTAAAAGCAGTTTACAAATCCAGGGATCGAACCCAGGTCTCCCACATTGCAAGTGGATTCTTTACCAATTCTTACCGCCAGGGAAGCCCTTACGAACATTACCTAATTAAATTTTCACAATAGTGTGAAAGCACCTTTAACTTTCAGAGGTACAATTGTAACTCTGTTTTCAGATGAGGAAACTAACATGGGCCGGCTGGCCCCCACAGTTAGGAAGGGGCAAAGCCCAAGCTGTCTGGTACCAGTGTCCATTATAATCACTGCGTTGTAATTTTCTTACTCATGCCTTGCACATGGTAGGAACCAAATATCTTCAAGTCTACCCTAACCTTTCTGACCAAATCAGAGAGCAGTGATCACACATTCCCAGAAAAGCACCTTTTACCTATTCTTTGATCCAAACAATTGACTCCTTTGCAGACAGGCTAAAAGTCCAACCCAGCCTGGTGCAAAGGAACCAAACTAGTATATATTTTTATTTTTTTACTCTCAAGAGGCTAGTTCCCCTAGGGCCAGTGACTCTATAATAATAAATATCTTAGAGTGTGAAGAGGTTGCCTTTTTTTGAAGGTCCCTTTGGACTCCACAGATTCTCTCAGAGAGGTATCTTTTGGTAAGCCCCTTTTATATTTGCTTTCTCATTTAATTCTCACAATTACCTTACAAAGTATCTTTTATAGACCTAATTTATACTGACAGAGAAATTGGAGCTCATTTGGGAATGTTCAATTCCCAAGGTCACCCTAGTCAGGAAATATTTAGGATTTGAACTCTGAACTGTCTGAAGCCACTGATGCTACCATTGTCCTCCTCTTGGAAATATCTATACGCCTGCCCTTAGCACCTGTGGATTCAAGAGTTCTGAGTACTCGTGTGAATCTAGGTGTGCTTATTTAGAAGCACTCTCTGTTCTCAAGCAATGAAGGAGTAACTCTGGCAATAACGTTTCCTCTTAATTCAGACCATTTTAAATCTCCAGGACACCAAGGTAGCTGCTCTGGTTTAGTCATGATAAGGGATAGAAAATATCCCTACCCAGTCTGTGACTCTATCCATCAAATTAACGATACTAAAATATTTCAAAGTTTCAGACAGCTATAGAAAGACTAACTGTAGAAGCCCTGGGCTTCAATTGTATTTAACCCTGATTCAATAACGTTAACAGTTCATCTTGCTGGGAAACTTTTGTTGTGAATGCCTCTTTAAGACATTTGAGGATGTAGCTAGGAATATACTTTATATCCTTAGTGTTGATATTTCTTATTGAAATCATTAGAAACAGTGACTTAAAAATTTTTTTATTGAGGTGTGGTGAGAATCCCATGGATGGAGGAGCCTGGTGGGCTGCAGTCCATGGGGTCGCTAGGAGCTGGACACGACTGAGCGACTTCACTTTCACTTTTCACTTTCATGCATTGGAGAAGGACATGGCCACCCACTCCAGTGTTCTTGCCTGGAGAATCCCAGGGACGGGGGAGCCTGATGGGCTGCCGTCTATGGGAGTCGCACAGAGTCGGACACGACTGAAGTGACTTAGCAGCAGCAGCAGTTGTACAATATTATATGTTTCAGGTGTGCGAACTAGTGATTCACAATTTTTAAGACATGCTCCATCTATAGTTATTATAAACTATTGGCTATATTCCCTGTGTTTTACAGTATGTCCCCATAGCTTGTTTGTTTTATGTGTAGTAGTTTGTACCTCCTAAAACCCTACCCTTAACTTGCCCCTCCCTGTTTTCCTCTCCCTGCTGGTAAACACTAGTCTGTTCCCTATATCTGTGAGTGTGTTTCTTTTTTGTTATATTCACTAGTTTTATTTTTTAGATTGCACATATAAGTGCTATCATACGGTATTTGTCTTCCTCGGTCTAACTTATTTCACTTAGCATAATCACCTCCAAGTCCATCCATGTTGCTGAAAATGGCATTATTTCATTCTTTTTTTAATGACTGAATAGTATTTCATTGTATATATTTGTTGCTGTTGTTGTTGTTGTTCAGTTGCCAAGTTATGTCTGACTCTTTGCAACCCCATGGGTTATAGCACACCAGGCCTCCCTGTTCCTCACTATTTCCTGGAGTTTGCCCCAGTTTATGTCCATGTATGTATCCACCACATTTTTTTAATCCAATAATCTGTTGACACTGCCTTTCCTTGAAGTAAACAATAACCATTAGAAGGTCCACAAATTTGCGTTCTGTCTGTGCTGGTTCTATTGCGGTGCACCGTCTCTTCATTCTGGTACATGGGCTTCTCTAGTTGTGGCACGTGGGGTGGGCTTAGTTGCCCCTTGGCATGTGGGATCTTAGTTCCCCAAACAGTGATCAAACTCATATACCCTGCACTGGAAGACTGATTCTTAATCCCTGACTACAAGGGAAGTCCCCACAAATTTATGTTTTTAAACAGAACCTCAGTTCTGTTCAAAAGAAATTCCAAAACAATGTCATTTACTGTGTTGAAGTACAGTTGATTTATAGTGTTGTGTTAAATTCTACTGTACAACAAACTGATTCCATTATACACACATGCATTGTTTTTTATATTCTTTTCCATTATAGTTTATCATAGGATATTGAATATAGTTCCCTGTACTATACAGTAGGGGCTTCCAAGGTGGCTCTAGTGGTAAAGAACCCACCTGCCAATGCTGGAGACGTAAAGTGATGTGGGTTTGAGCGCTTGATCCCTCGGTCAGGAAGATCTCCTGGAGGAGATCATGGCAACCCACTCCGGTATTCTTGCCTAGAAAATTCCATGGACAGAGGAGCCTGGCAGGCTGCAGTCCATGGAATCACAAAAGAGTCTAACACAACTTAGCTACTAAATAACAACGGCAAAGTCTGTTGATGTTCAGTTAAGATTCTATCTACCCCCAATTTTTTAAGCAATGGGTTTGGGGTTTTATAACTATTTTTGAGAATATTTATCTTTTAACTTATTATTAATTTATCTGGCTGCACCAAGTCTTAGCTGTTGCACGATGGAGCTTTAGCTGCTGCATGCAAACTCTTAGTTGCAAGGTGGGATCCAGTTCCCTGACCAGGAATCGAACTCCAGCCCTCTGCATTGGAAACTTGAAGTCTTAGCCACTGGATCGCCAGGGAAATCCAACTCAGAAAACTGAATGGGAATAACTGAAATATAACAGTGTTTCTTTGGGGTTTATAGTCTGTAGGCAATTAATCATTTTCTTCTTTTCTGTATTTTTTGGATTTAATGTAAATACTCACTAATGTATTTAAAGAGACTGCATTAATTTTTAATTGTAACTACATATAGGTTTTGTAGTTTAAAAATTAGATCATGATTTCTAAGCAAGTATTTTAAAGAACACTAATCTATACACATTTATTCATTGTTCTTTAAACAATTTTTATTTTATATTGGAATGTAGTTAATTCATAGTGCTGTATTACTTTCAGGTGTAGAGCAAAATGATTCAATTACACATGCATATATATGTTCCATTTCAGATTCTTTTCCCATAAAGGTTTTTATGGGATATTGAGTAAAGTTCCCTGTGTTATCTAGTCAGTCCTTGTTGGTTATTTATTTTATATATAGTAGTATGTATCTGTTAATCCCAAAGCCCTAATTTGTTCCTCCTTTTCCACTTTGGTAACCATGAGTTTGCCATTTCTGTTTTGTAAATAATTTCATTTGTATCATTTTTTTAGATTCCACATATAAGTGATATCATATGACATTTGTCTTTCTGTATTATTCTTATCTGTTTCATTTAATCAGGTCCTTACCACCACTACCTTTCTCTCTATTTCTTCCAGTTCAGAGCTGCCTTCCTTATTTAATGCTTTTCAGTTAATGGTGAATGACCTCTTGTAGGTCTGAGTCTTGATACCAGCTTGCAACATCCAGAAAATAACATCAAAGCTATGAATTCATTGGGAGTAATCTAAAAGCTAGTGGATTCTCCAGTGGCTCAGTGGCAAAGAATCTGCTTGCAGTACAGGTAGCTGCAGGAGATACAGGTTTGATCCCTAGGTCAGGAAGATCCCCTGGAGAAGGGAATGGTTCAGTTCAGTTGCTCAGTTGTGTCCGACTCTTTGCGACCCCATGAATCACAGCACGCCAGGCCTCCCTGTTCATCACCAACTCCCGGAGTTCACTCAGACTCGCGTCCATCGAGTCGGTGATGCCATCCAGCCATCTCATCCTCGATCGTCCCCTTCTCCTCCTGCCCCCAATCCCTCCCAGCATCAGAGTCTTTTCCAATGAGTCAAGTCTTCTCATGAGGTGGCCAAAGTACTGGAGTTTCAGCTTTAGCATCATTCCTTCCAAAGAAATCCCAGGGTTTCTTGTCTGGAGAATCCAATGGACACAGAAGCCTGGCAGCATCCATAGTGTCACAGAGTTGTTCACGACTGAAGCGACTTAGCAGGCACATACACACGATCTGTTTGTAAATACACCTTCTCTAATTTTGAGAGCACCAACTGTTTGCTGTTGGGATCTTCACTATTACGCTTCTTTCTTAATGTTCATTTTCCCCTTCTTTGGAAGCAGAATGCTCATTTTTACCTGAGTTCATTGTTACACAGAGAAGCCTGGCAGGCTATAGTCCATGGGGTTGCAAAGAGTGAGACACGACTGAGCAACTTCATTTTTATTGTTACACAGCTGAAAAACTATATTTCAAGTTTCCCTTGTAGCTAGGCAGAGTCACAACAAGTAGAAATGGTATACATTCTTCTTACTTTTTTTTTTTCTGGTGTGTATATTATTTTTGAGGCTTGAGATTTCCATTTACAGAATTTAGTTTATAACAGATTCAAAAACCAAACTTCTTGACCTCCCAATGCTAAAAACTAAATGTGCAAAAGAACTGCTATTAAATAGCACATACAAAGCTATAAATTATTCTTATATCTTTCTAAAAGTCTCATTCTCTCATCCTTCTTTAGTCTTCCACCCTGCTCTCTAAATGATGATATGATTCCTGGAGCTCTAGCATCTGTTTTGGAACATGAGGGTTAGAGTCACACACTAGACTTGGAGGAATAGAATGTTAGAAAGGACCAGGGTCTCTGATAAGTTGATAACTGGCCATAACAGCCTTGGACTTCCTCTTCTACATGAGAAAAAAACCTCTGTATTGTCTAAGTCCCTGTTGTATTAAGTTTTTCTGTTATGTACAGCCAAACAAATTCTAAATAATGTATTTCTGGAACTAAAATTTTATATTGTGGTAGTTACCTGTTTCAGAGAAGGCAATGGCAACCCACTCCAGTACTCTTGCCTGGAAAATCCCATGGATGTAGGAGTGTGATAGGCTGCAGTCCATAGGGTCGCTAAGCATCGGACATGACTGAGCGATTTCGCTTTCACTTTGTACTTTTGTGCATTGGAGAAGGAAATGGCAACCCATTCCAGTGTTCTTGCCTGGAGAATCCCAGGGACGGGGGAGCCTAGTGGGCTGGTGTCTATGGGGTCGCACAGAGTCAAACACAACCGAAGCGACTTAGCAGCAGCAGCTACCTGTTTACATAACCCTTATCACTCACTAATATATATATATATTTTTTTATTGCCTGCTTCCTTCCACTACAACGTAGGCTTCTTAAGGGCAGGGCATGTGTGTGTGTGTGTGCACTCAGTTGTGTCCCAACTCTTTGCGATCCCGTGGACTATAGCCTGCCAGGCTCCTCTGTCCATGGGATTCTCCAAGCAAAACTAAAGGAATAGGTTGCCATTTCATCCTCTGGGGGATCATCCCGACCCAGGGACGGAGCCTGCATCTTCTGTATTGGCAGGCAGATTGTTTACCACTTGAACCATTAGGAAAGCCTTTAAAGGCAGAGACTCGGCTTATTTTGTTGTATCCCAGCCCCTAAAGCAGTGTTCACCATATAGGGGCTGAATAAATATTTGTTAAATGGTATCTGGTGCAAACTGCAGATGTGGGAACTGCTGGTTGAAGGAGTGACAGCAAGAAGTATAATGCTTGTATTCATTAACTTACGTGAAAGAAAGTGAAAGCGTTAATCGTTCAGTCCTGTCTCTTTGCGACTCCATGGACTGTAGCTCACCAGGTTCCTCTGTCCATGGAATTCTCCAGGCAAGAATACTGGAGTGGATTGCCATTCCCTTCTCCAGGGGATCTTCCCAACCCAGGGATCAAACCCAAGTCTCCCACGTTGCAGGCAGATTCTTTACTGTCTGAGCCACCACTGAATGATAACAATTTAGTCATATTGTTTTACACTTCCTTGCTTTTGCTCCAGCTGCTCGTTCTGACAAGAATATCTTTTCCCTTGTCCACCAGTCATGGCTCCTACTTATATCTCAAGTTTTAACTTAATCACCACTGCCTCTGGGACACTATCCTTCAATCACCACAAGAAGAGTTGATCTTCCTTTATTCAACTGTATTTCCAATTCTCAATTGAATTATAGCACTTATCACCCCACACTACAATTAATTTTTACATCTCTGCCTCCCCAACTAGACTCTGGACCTTGAGGGTAAAGTCTATGACTGATTTATCTCTGTTTTTCCCAGTGCTTAGTCTAATTCCTGGTTCATGTTTGGGTGCAGTACATGTTTGCTGAGTTGTTAGCAAGATGACAGGTCTGAGGCTGTGATTTGCTTCTGCTAATTGCAATAAAACTGTAAAAATACTTTTGTATTACTTGATTTATTGGGGGGGTGGAATTAACTGTATTGGATCAGCTGAAGGACAATCTGGATTCTAGTCAAAACCCCAGAACTTCCTACCCAGTGACCTCTTTGAGTGTGTTTCACCTCTTTGAACATCTACACCTTCACTGATAAATGGGGATGTGATGATCTCACAGGGCTGTAATGAGGATCAAGCCAGAAACTGTGGGTAAAAGCTTTTTGTAAATGAACTAGTAAGCTTCATGCAAGAACAAATTTAAAACTGCTCAAGTTCATGGGACTTCCTTGGAGGTCCAGTGATTAAGATGCCACCCTTCCAATGTAGTGGGTGCAGGGTCTTTTCTGCTGGGGAACTAAGATCCCACATGCTGTTTTGGCCAAAAAAATAAATTTTTTTTTTTAAGTGCTCAAGTTCAGAGTTTGTCCTTTTTAAAGTAAAAATAATCCCCAGAAAATTCTCCTCCCTGTCCTCTGGGTACAATGATAACTATACTATACTATGCTATGATAGATAACTATCTTAGGTCTCTTCTCCTTATTTCTAGAGCCTCCACAAGCCGAAGCAGCTTTCAAATTTTGAGGCCCCTCATCTTGAATCAGTCTTCTCCCTCAAATATAGCTAATTATTAGGGATACCTAAATTTCATCTAGAATGAACATTTATAAGAAAGCCTTTCCTTGCTTCCTGCAGGTTCAACACTAAGAAGCAGCCAAAAGCTGAGGTCTCGTGTGCTTGAAACCTGGGCCAAACAGGGGTTCCAGCACCTGGAAGACCCCTCCCCCTCAGCCTCTGAAAACTGGGCCTCTGAGTATCCTGAGAAACAGTGTAATACTCATTTTTGTTTTTCTCCGGTTCTTTGGGTCTCACCTTGATTTGCTCTAACAGGCTAAAGAATCCAGCCCCTCAGTTAATGAGAGGGAATTGTTATGATTTAAAGACTTTTGGGAAAGGAAGAAAGGGGCATGAGGAGATGACAGATGAAAGAAGTGCCTTCTAATTGGTTACCTTTAGAGGTGTTTCCATGGGCCTCACCTAGGGCTATAGTTAGGATCAAATGGAAAGATGGGATCATTAACCCAGCCCTGGAATGCAGTCCAGCAGCACTGATGAGATGATTGCTACCCTCTCCATTCCTCTGGGCTGGCTGCTCACAGAGGGCTTGTGTTGTTAGAAGTGGTGAGCATTTTTGAATTTCTCCAGTGTTTCTACCGCTTCTGTTTTCGTGATAGTTTTAACTACTTTTCCTTCTTTATGGGGAAACAAACAAAAAAATCAAACAAACAAAAACGGACCTTTTTCTTTTATGGTGCCTCTAATCTCAGATGAGCTTTTGGACTTTAAAGATTTCCTTCTCAGGCTATATGCGCCCTGACAAACACAGGAACAGCTGTGAGGTTCAGGTTTTCAAACCTGCTCCATTCAGAGGATTTCTAACATTTGCCATACTCAGTCTCCCATATACTTTCTCACCTTTGCCCTCACTATCATCCCCCACCCAGAATGCTTGTGGGGTTAATCTCTTATTAATCTTAAATCATTCTAGGGACTTGGCAGTCCAGTGGTTAAAACTTTGCACTCTCATTTCGTTTGGGCCTGAGTTTGATCCCTGGAAGGAGGAATTAAGATCCCTGCTTGCCTCGCGGCCAAAGAGGAAAAAAAAAATTCATCCAGCCAGCGATACCCAGTTCTCAAAAGCCATCTCAGTTCATTTCAACCTTATTCAAACTACTATCTATTGGGTAGTAAGTGCTGTGTTAGACTATGGGAACACAAAGGGTAAGGTGGTTTCTGACCTCAGGGAGCTCATGTTCTTGGAGGGGAAGGAAGGCAGGAAAACTCTTCGAATACAATGTGATCAGAGACATTACTTTTAGCTCCACAGGAAACACTTATGCCTGAAAGGGTTTAGGGCAACTCATATATTATCCATGAAACTATTTTGAAGTATTCAAATGCACATTTATGTATATTTTCCGGGAATTCATTATAGTAAGCATCAGTTTAGTTGATTTTTTTTTTTTTTTGGTATGTCACAATAGGAATTAAGGTCCTTGAGTTTAAGAACCATATATATATTTTTGTATCCTACCCATGGCACATATAGAAAAAAAAAATGGCAACCTACTCCAGTGTTCTTGCCTGAGAAATCCCACAGACGGAGGAAGGATACATTTGGGCTGTAGTCCATGGGGCCAAAAAACAGCTGGACATGACGTAGCGACTAAACAACAAGCGACTTGGCACATAACACTCAATGATACTCATTTGCCTCAATAGCTGTTGCTTGATTTGCAGAAGAATGGAGTTGAAGAAAGAGCTTGGACTAGGGAATCCGGCAGTGCTAGGTTCTAATTTTAGCAGTGGCATTTGTTAGTGGTAGACTTTGGCAAGACATTTAGCCTCTCTGAGTCTCAGTTCTTCTTCTTAAAATGGAGACAAGAACATCTTCCTCTCAAGTTGTTATGATTTCATTTGATAAGTGAAGTGTTTGGTTTTAAAATAGAATTCTCTTTCTTCTTCCTCTTTTTTCTGGTAGGACTATTGGAAAGGGGATAATCCTTTGCACCTTTTCAGAGACAATGTGACAGTATTTTTTTAATTAAAAATACATACACAGGCTTTAAATCTTGCAAAGCATAGAAATTAAACCACATATCGGAGAAGGCAATGGCACCCCACTCCAGCACTCTTGCCTGGAAAATCCCATGGATGGAGGAGCCTGGTGGGCCACAGTCCATGGGGTCGCTAAGAGTCAGACATGAGTGAGCAACTTCACTTTCACTTTTCACTTTCATGCATTGGAGAAGGAAATGGCAACCCACTCCAGTGTTCTTGCCTGGAGAATCCCAAGGACAGGCGAGCCTGGTGGGCTGCCGTGTATGGGGTCGCACAGAGTCGGACACGACTGAAGCGACTTAGCAGTAGCAGCAGCAGCGACTCATATAATTATAAGATCGTAAGCTTCACAAGGACAAGGATCATGTTTATTTTGTTCAGTACTGTCACTTCTTTATCTCACACGGTGTGCGTGCATGCTAAGTAGCTGCAGTCACGTCCAACTCTTTGCGACCCCATGGACTGTAACCCACCAGCCTCCACTGCCCATGGGATTCTCCAGGCAAGAATACTGGAGTGGATTGTCATGCCCTCCTCCAGGAGATCTTCCTGACCCAAGGATCAAACCCATGTCTCCCGCGGCTCCTGCACTGGCAGGCTAGTTCTTTACCACTAGCACCATCTGGAAAGTTCTTCCCATACTGCTGCTGCTGCTGCTAAGTCGCTTCAGTCGTGTCTGACTCTGTGCGACCCCATAGACAGCAGCCCACCAGGCTCCCCCGACTCTGGGATTCTCCAGGCAAGAACACTGGAGTGGGTTGCCATTTCCTTCTCCAATGCAGGAAAGTGAAAAGTGAAAATGAAGTCGCTCAGTTGTGTCCAACTCTTAGTGACCCCATGGACTGCAGCCTACCAGGCTCCTCCATCCATGGGGATTTTCCAGGCAAGAGTACTGGAGTGGGGTGCCATTGTCTTCTCCACCTTTTCACGTTAAGTATTTAATAAAAATCAAAGGAAGAAATGAATAAATTGATAATAACACATTTATATAAAAATAAATAAAACAGTTTACAAGAATCAGTTTGAATTTATTTACTTATTGACTGTGCCGTGTGGCATGTGGGATTTTAGTTTCCCAATCAGGGATCAAACACATTCCCCCTGCAGTAGAAAGGTGGAGTCTTACCCACTAGACCACCAGGGAAGTTTCCCAAAAAATCAGTTTACAATATTTGGATATTTTAAATTTGGATTGTCTCAAAAACCCAGATCCTATCTTTATACTTCTGACGTCAATATGACTGCCTGTGGCACAGACCCATGGGTCTAATGGAGTTTGATTCAGGACCGTTGGCAGTAGGATTCCATAGTGAAGAAGTTGTTCCTGACAGCTCTATAGCTCAAGGCAGAATAAGCAGAGAAAGGGCCATTTATTACACAGTGAAATCTAAAACATGCCTCAAAATATCAATTTTGAGAATAGGAAGAATGACACCATCTAGCCAACTTCTGTCTGAGAAAAGGTAAAGCTTTTGACCAGTTAAGGGGGACAGTACCACGTGTCTATGATATGTCTATATACATCTTGTCATTTGATCTCTACAACAACTCTGTGGATTAAGTAGTTCAATAAATATTTGAGCATTTTCTAGGTCCTAAGTACTGTGCTTAGTACCATAGGGTATTACATTTGGCGAAGTTACTGTCTTTTCTTTCCAGTAATAATAATAATTACAATTTATTGGGCTTTTTCTACTTGTCAGGCACTATCCTAAGTTATTTTTTTGAAATATATCATCTCATTTAATCCTTAAATAACCTATGAAATTTGGCATTATTATTTGCTTATTTTAGACATAAAACGATGCTGAGAGATATTAATAACTTGTCAAGTTCACATAATTAACAAGTAAGATTAACAAGTAAATTAAGAAGTAGATATGGGATTCTAACCTGGGTTTACTTGACTCCAAAGGCTCTGTTCCCTTAACAAGTTACAAAAATTCCTAGTAAATAATTTGGCTGACAGTTCCTTACTCCTGAAAGTGTTTCAATTCCAATGTGAAATAATATAGGATACATTAATTAATTATTTTATTTACGTATTTTATTTTGGCTGCACTGGTTCTTTGTTGCAGTAGCAGGCTTCTCTAGTTGGGGCAGGCAGGCTTAGTTGCTCTGCAGCATATGAGATTTTAGTTCCCTGGCCAGTGATCCAACTCTCATCCCCTGCATTGGAAAGTGGACTCTTAATCACTGTATCACCAGGGAAGTCCCAGGATATATTAATTTAAAATTGCTAAATGTTATAATAAATGGACCTAGTTAAATAGACATTCCTTACAGCAACTTTTTTGGAGACTATTGATCAAAACTTGAAACACTTAATCCTTGCACCAGGAATAATTCTACTTTAATAATTATCAACTGAATCCAAGTAAGCAAATATATGATAACATTTTAGGCTAAGTTCTTCCTAAAACAGTTTTTGGGACAAGGATTTGAGTGGAAGCAGTTTATTTGGATAGTGAACCCAGAATCACTTGTGAGGGACCAGAAGGAAGGATAGGTGCAAGATTAGTTAACAGATCACTACTGTGGGTAACTGGGCTCACTCCTGCTCAGGGGAACTATACAGAATTTGTCTCAGAGGTGTCTCACCCAAGAAAGTTGAAGTAGTTATCCACAAATTCTTTGCAGCCAAAGATGGAGAAGCTCTATACAGTCAGCAAAAAAAAAGACCAGAAGTTGACCGTGGCTCAGATCATGAACTCCTTACTGCAAAATTCAGACTTAAATTGAAGAAAGTAGGGAAAACCACTAGACCATTCAGGTATGACCTAAATCAAATCCTTTACGATTATACAGTGGAAGTGGCAAATAGATTCAATGGATTAGATCTGATAGAGTGCCTGAAGAACTACAGACGGATGTTCGTGACATTGTACAGGATGCAGGGATCAAGATCATCCCCAAGAAAAAGAAATGCAAAAGGCACAATGGTTGTCTGAGGAGGTCTTACAAATAGCTGAGAAAAGAAGAGAAGCTAAAGGCAAGAGAAAAGGAAAGATATACCCATTTGAATGCAGAGTTCCAAAGAATAGCAAGGAGAGATAAGAAAGCCTTCCTCAGTGATCAATGCAAAGAAATAGAGGAAAACAATAGAATGGCAAAGACTAGAGAGCTCGTCAGAAAAATTAGAGATTCCAAGGGAATATTTCATGCAAAATGGGCACAAAAAGGACAGAAATGGTATGGACCTAACAGAAGCAGACAATATTAAGAGGTGGCAAGAATACACAGAACTGAACAAAAAAAAATCTTCATGATCCAGATAACCATGATGATGTGATCACTCACGTAGAGCCAGACTTCCTGGAATGTGAAGTCAAGTGGGCCTTAGGAAGTATCACTACGAACAAGGCTAGCGGAGGTGATGGAAATCCAGTTGAGCTATTTCAAATCCCAAAAGATGATGCTGTGAAAGTGCTGCACTCAATATGCCAGCAAATTTGGAAAACCCAGCAGTGGCCACAGGACTGGAAAAGGTCAGTTTTCATTCCAATCCCCCAAAAGGCAATGCTAAGAATGTTCAAACTACTGCACAATTGCAGTCATCTCACACGCTAGTAAAGTAATACTCAAAATTCTCCAAGCCAGGCTTCAACAGTATGTGAACCGTGAACTTTCAGGGGTTCAAGCTGGTTTTAGAAAAGGCAGAGGAACCAGAGATCAAATTTCCAACATCTGCTGGATCATAGAAAAAGCAAGAGAGTTCTAGAAAAATATCTACTTCTGCTTTATTGACTACGCCAAAGCTTTTGACTGTGTAGATCACAACAAAATGTGGAAAATTCTGAAAGAGATGAGAATATCAGACCACCTTACCTCTGCCTCCTGGGAAATCTGTATGCAGTTCAAGAAGCAACAGTTAGAACCAGACATGGAACGATGGACTGGTTCCAAATTGGGAAAGAAAGATGTCAAGGCTGTATATTGTCACCCTGCTTATTTAACTTCTATGCAGAGTACATCATGTGAAATGCCAGTCTGGATGAAGCACAAGCTGGAATCAAGGTTGCCGGGAGAAATATCAATAATCTCAGATATGCAGGTGACACCATCTTTATGGAAGAAAGCGAAGAGGAACTAAAGAGCCTCTTGATGAAAGTGAAAGAGGAGAGTGAAAAGCTGGCTTAAAAGTCAACTTTCAAAAAACTAAGATCATGGCATCTGGTCCCATCACTTCATGGCAAATAGATGGGAAAACAATGGAAACAGTGAGAGACTTTATTTTCTTGGGCTCCAAAATCACTGCAGATGGTGACTGCAGCCATGAAATTAAAAGACACTTGCTCCTTGGAAGAAAAGCTATAACCAACCTACACAGCATATTAAAAAGCAGAGACATTACTTTGCTGACAAAGGTCTGTCTAGTCAAAGCTATGGTTTTTCCAGTAGTCATGTATGATATGAGAGTTGATCCATAAAGAAAGCTGAATAACAAAGAACTGATGCTTTTGAACTGTGGTGTTGGAGAAGACTCTTGAGAGCCCCTTGGACTGCAAGGAGATCCAACCCGTCCATCTCAAGGAAATCAGTCCTTAGTGCTGATTGGAAGGACTGATGCTGAAGCTGAAACTCCAATATTTGGCCACCTGATGTGAAGAGCTGACTCATTGGAAAAGACCCTGATGCTGGAAAAGATTAAAGGTGGGAGGAGAAGGGAACTACAGAAGATGATATGGTTGGATGGCATCACCCACTCAATGGACATGAGTTTGAGCAAACTCTGGAAATTGGTGATGGACAGGGAAGCCTGGCGTGCTGCAGTCCATGGGATCGCAAAGAGTTGGACAGACCTGAGCAACTGAACTGAACTGAACTGGTCCACAAATTCCTACCCATCATCGGATGGTGAGCACTGGGTGCTGATGCCCCACCCAGGCATGATCCAGACTCTTTCCTCCCTCTAGGAAGTCTAAGGCCAGGTCACAGGTGCCTGAAGTAGAAAGAGATCCGTTAGTGTAAAAAACACTGATGGCCAAGGGAATATCTCTGGGGCACCAACAGCTCTGTTGCAGTATATTAACAGTCCACAGAGTTTCATTCAGGTCATTGTGCATAATGGCTAAACCTGTGTGTGCTCCTACAGACTGTAGCCTGACAGGCTCCTCTATCAGTCGGATTCTCCAGGCAAAAGACTGGAGTAGTTGCCACTTCCTCCTCCAGGGAATCTTTCTGACCCAGGAATTGAGCCTGCATCTCCCGCATTGTCAGGTGGATTCTTCACCACTAGTGTCCCCTGAGAAGCCACAGACACTATAAACAGCCTAAATATACTTTAGAGGGGATTGGCTAAGGATGTTCTCTGAATAAACTTATATAATTTCTGTCATGCTTTTTCTGAGACATAAAACCAGGAGTACTTAACCTGGCCTGGAGGGTCAGAGAAGGCCTCCTCAGTTAAGTGACAGTAGCCACCTGTGTGTTGTAGGGAGGAAATGCTCTGGGAAGCAATTCAAGCTGAGCAAATGGCATTGCTAAAGCCCTGAGGAAAGAAAATGCTTGGAGCTCTGTTTACATGGGGGCAGATTAGAGAGCCAGGGTCAACTGGCTTCCTGAAGCTCAGTGGGACGCAAAGGCCAGAGGCGGTGGGACCTCAGGATCAGGGACTTGATGCCGGCTCAGTGGGCAGCCAGGGAAGGGTTTAAGTTTCTGCAGTAGGTGTTTGGCAAGATGGCTCCACGTGCAAGAACAAAGAGTGGGAACCTACACTAGGCTGCTCCGCTTCTAAGCTCTTTGCTAAATGAAGAATGTGAGGCTGTCAAGGGTATATTCCAAGGTCTCTGACAGGCTGATTATTGTATTTTAACAAGAAAATGAGATATTCATTTCAGATTATCAGAGATACTTTCCATTTTTATTACCCAAAAAGACTTTGTTAATGTAAATTTTTAACCCAGAGCTTTGCACATAGAAAAGACTTCATCAGTACTGGAGTTTTTAAAAACTAATATTCAATATATTAAGATGACAACTGAAAAAACTTCATTTTCAGAAATTGCCTTTGAACTTATAATAATTTCAATTATTTTATTTATATATCAAGAAAATGTCAAAAATTGCCTAATGAATATGCAATCAACTTCACTTGAGTAAGCAAATCTTCATCAAACAATTATACTTAGTTAATTGCATTTCTTTAAACCTTTAAACTGCATTTGTAAATTAAATGCATTCCATTTTAAACACTTTAAACGCCTGACCTTATTAGCAAAACTTTTCCAAGCTCTCAGTTCTCTTAAATATTGCAACAATATTTATGAATAGTAAGATTATTTTATAAGTAAAAAATCAACCACAAATTTTTGTTTGAAAACCATATGGTTATGTCTCAGATTCTGTAAAATGCTAAATTCTCTAAAATTGCAAACAGTAGTTTTTAAAAATAAATTACCTAAATTGATATAATATTTAAATTTATTTAAATAAAACCACTCATTTTAAAACAATGAGAATTATTTAAGCATATCATAAAAGGTGTAGAATGAATTATCTGAGGCATTGTGTTACAATTCTGGTTCAGAGGCAGATGTTCTTAGAGAAAGTTGAAGTTGTTAAGGCCTTGGAATTGTAGCAGGGAGAGTAAAGATATATCAAGGATGATGAAAGACTGTGTAAAATGTCTTACAATCAGAATTTTTCTTTGATTTAAAAGGAAAGGAGTAAACAGAAGCATATAAAACCCTGGCTCCTCCAAGATCATAGGGCAGTTGATTTTTCTGTATTACTCTTTAAATGTCAAATGAACACAGTTACTTGTATTTGTAATAGAACTTTCTCTGAAATGTTCTAGATGGTGACGGTATATAGGAGATCAGGAGAGTCCAAAATAGAGTGCATTCACAGAGTTTTTGCAAAGGGTTAAACATTTTTCAACAGAAAGAAAATGAAACAAATCCTCTGAGAAAATTAAATACTTTAGAGCTAGACTGTTATTATGTTGCTAACGAGATCAAGGTGTTTCTCAAGTCTCTATCAGCTATACCAAAGTGTTTCACATATTGAATCAAGGTGATTGGGAAATAATGGCTATAAATTTACTGAGCTATATTTAAATATTCACGTTTTCTTTTATGACTGTAGTTCCATTTTGTTCTTTTTAGAGATTCATTTCTTTGTTTAAAATATTTATCTTTCATTCATTCTGTTCATCAAATAATTTTAATGTATTTATAGTAGTTATATTAAAGTTCTTCCATCTTAATTCAACATCTGGGTCGTCTATAGATCTGCTTCTATTTTCTATTGATTTTTTTCCTCTTGATTTTAGATCACATTGCCCTGTTTCTTTTGAAGTCTTTTAATTTTTAATTGATGTCATCCAGACAGTGTTTTAAAAGACTATAGATACTGGAGTACATATTACCTCCTCTCCTCTAGAAGACATGCCCTTTCTTCTGTTAGGTATGAAGGACAAGGACCTGATTACTTTGGTCCAAACAATAGTTGAGGCGGTCCAGGATAGTTTGCATCTTTAATTAGTTTTGTTTCATTTCGATTTCAAACGTCTTGAGGGAAAGATGGATTGTACGCAAATTAGAAGATTCTTTTTCAAGTAGTATGTTTTGACCTGTGTACCATAAGATCTTGTCTTCTTCATCTAGTCCAGCCTTAGGTTTCATGCCTTGCCACACACTCAGCAAAAATCCTGCCGCTGGGTCTTCTTGTCTTTCACAATTCAGTGTGTGTTGGCAAAGGCACCTTTGAGCTGCTATACCCAGTAAGGCTGAAAGCTGAGGAAGGCAACCTGGGGCCAGAGGAAGGTGGTGGCTTGTACTGGCTGCAAACTCATACTACTGCACTATCTTGCTCCCTTCTCTCTCAAATAAATACCAGATATGTACAGATAGTACATCAGCAGATAGTCAGCATCACTGACTCAGCGGACATTAATTTGAGCAAACTCTGGGAGATAGTGGAAGACAGAGGAGCCTGGTGTGCTACAGTCCATGGAGTTGCAAAGAGTTGGACATGACTTAGTAACTAAAAAACAACAAGTATACAGATTATTCCAATACAGGTTTAATGTACTTCATTGTATCTGTGTTTACCAACCCAGGAAACTGGGGCTACCAGTTCAGCAGGATGAGATTGTTTATGGACCAGAGATTTTGTGTCTTATCTTGGACTGCATCTACCCAGAGTCGTCATTCTTAAGCCATTAAGGAGCACACTGAACTCTTTGAAAATGATATGGTAGATTGAATCACTGCTCCCCATGCTTCATGAACTTCCTGTATTACAATTCTACATCCACATACTTATCATGTAATTTTTCAGTGTCTCCTACTAGAGGAGGCAGAGGACATCTCCCTTCACCTCAACCTATGATGTACTTGGCCTTGTAACTTGGTTTGGTCAATGAGATGTGGGCCAAAATGACAAGTGTGCCAGTTGCAGGCCAAGATCTCAAGAGGCAGCTTATGTTTCAGTTTACTCCTCTTGGACTCCAGTGACCCTCCGTGAGAAGAACATGTCCCAGGTAGCCACTGGTCCAAGGAGAATGAGGAAATATGTGGCATAGGCTTGAATCCAACCAGCAGCCTGGAATCAAGCCTGATTCCTGTCAAGCCTGGCAGAGCCATATCCAAACGACAGATCAGTGAGAGAGGAAATAAATATTTGCAGCTAAAAGCCTCTAAAAGTTTAATGTTGACTGATATGCAGCAAAAAACTTTTTCAAGCCAATAATTAGTGTTAAACAATTTTTTTAGTTTATGATGATTTGGCTCTGTGAAATTTTCTAATTTGTCTTAGGTTTCTTCATTTGAATGATCAGGTAGCTCATTTAATTGCTGTGTGATTGAATTGACATTATTTTCAGATTTTTGTTTGTCTATGTCCATGACTGTTAATGATCATTCTAATAACAGATGCAAAGTAACTGATTCTAGTAACAGATGTAAAGTGACTGCAGTTATCAGGATGTTTAGATTTCATGTATTTAATTCTGAAGCAGCTTAATAAGACTGTGTGCATTCGAATAAAAGATTTTTTATTGTTTTATGTTTTTCCTATTATTAAAAAAAACCAGAGTTTTTAGGGGCTTCCATGGTGGTCTGGCAGTTAAGACTCCACACTTGCACTGTAGAGGGTGTGGGTTCAGTCCTTGGTGGAGGAATTAATATCCTACATGACGTAGCCTTCCCATCAAAAAAAAAACATAGAAGAAAAAAACCTTTTAGAATGATGGTTTTATCTCAGGATGACACTATATGTAATTCATTAAGCATCTTCCAGGACTTGTAGAAAGCATGTATACATATCATCATTTTCTTTAAAAAGAAATTTAATTTTTTCATTAGTTAATACTTTCATAAGGTGGAAAGTTCCAAAGGCAAAAAAGAGAATGAAGTGAAAAGATTTCTTCTTACCCTGTTTCCCATGTTGCCCTGTCCAAAGGCAATTACTGTTACCCGTTTCTCTGGTATATTCTTCCAGTGATATTTGCACATACAAACATCTACATCATTATGCGTGTATACTGTGTTTCCCTGATTTTTAAAAACCAATGCAGTATTAACATATTATTACAGGATTTTGTATCTTGCTTTTATCTTTTTCACTTTACAATGTTGTTAGAGAATATTCTGTAGCAACACATACAGAGATTTCTCATTCTTTTAAAAAGTCACATAATGCTGTATTTATAATGGCTAACCAGCAAGGACCTACTGCATAGCACAGGGTACTCTGCTCAATATAATGTGACAACCTAAGTGGGAAAAGAATTTGAAAAGAAGTGGATGTATGTATATGCATAATTGAATCACTTTGTTGTAAATCTGAGACTGTCACAACATTGTTTAGCAACCGTACTCCAATATAAAATAAAAGAAAAATATTATATTAAACTATAATGGAAAATAATCTGAGAATATATATTCATACATATATAGCTGAATCACTTTGCTGTACACCTGAAACTAACACATCATTATAAATCAAATATACTTCAATAATAATAAATTAAAAACAAATGTGTTTAGGGAAGTTCCTGGTGGTCTAGTGGTTGAAACTCCATGCTTCCACTGCGGGGGGAAACAGGTTCCACCCCTGGTTGGGAAATTGAAATCCCACAAGCTGTGCTTGTGGTATGGCCAAAAGAATTTAAATTTTTTAAAAATATATTTTTACATTAACATGTAAAGGGTTGGTTTACTATTGTTATATTAAATGAATAAATATTTTGTATGTCTAAGTCCTAATTTCTAAAATGATAAATGTTACTATATGTAATCCATATAAAGATATTTGGAGAAGGCAATGGCAACCCACTCCAGTACTCTTGCCTGGAAAATCCCATGGACAGAGGAGCCTGGTAGGCTGCAGTCCATGGGGTCGCTAAGAGTCAGGCACGACTGAGCGACTTCACTTTCACTTTTCACTTTCATGCATTGGAGAAGGAAATGGCAACCCACTCCAGTGTTCTTGCCTGGAGAATCCCAGGGACAAAGGAGCCTAGTGGGCTGCCGTCTATGGGGTCACACAGAGTCGGACACAACTGAAGCGACTTAGCAGCAGCAGCAGCAGCAGCATAAAGATATTTGGGGTCCTCAAAAAATTTCAAGAGTGTAGTATGGTCTTGAGTTTGAGAACTGCTTTTCTATTGCACAGATGTATGGGCTTTCTTTGTGGCTCAGCTGGTAAAGAATCTGTCTGCAGTGCGGGAGACCTGGATTTGATCCCTGGGTTGGGAAGATCCCCTGGAGAAGGGAAAGTCTACCCACGCCAGTATTCTGACCTGGAGAATTCCATGGACTGTATATTCCATGAGCGTTGCACAGAGTTGGACACGACTGAAACGACTTAGCAGCAGCAGCAGCACAGCAACTTTCACTTCACCGTATTTCAGTCTGTCCCATGACAATGGAATTTCAATCGTTTTCAGGATGTTGCTACTTCAAGCCATGCTGGAATGAATAACCTCCTGCTGCATGTGTACTCAGTTGCTTCAGTTGTGTCTGACTCTTTGTGGCCACCAGGCTCTCTGTCCACTGGATTCTCCAGGCAAAAATACTAGAAGGGGTTGCCATGCCCTCTTTCAGGGGATCTTCCCCACATAGGTATCGAATCTGAGTCTCCTGCATCTCTTGCATTGCAAGCGGATTCTTTACCCACTGAACCATCTGGGAAGCTCGAATAGCCTTCTACACACTTTATTTCCCAAATGTGAGTAAATTGGTCTTGTGTGGAATTAGAAGTGAGATTGCTAGGTCAATGTACCAGAACAAAGTCCACAATAATATCTATCATCTCATTCCATCCTTGTAATTACCTTATAAGGTAAGACTGGTCAATAATTCCCTTTACATAGGAGAAATCAGAAGTTCAAAGATGTTAGATAATTTTTTTAGAGTCATTGGGTTAAGAAACTGCTACAAGGAAAGGAGTGAAACTATTTTATCAGCCTTCATGCTTTGAACCACTATTCTGAGTTACGGTTTCTCTACGCAGTACCTATACACACTCCTTCAGTTTAATTCACTTATGTGATAACAGGCTCTGTTCTTGCCTTAACCCAAGTTATTTCCTGGCACAGAACAGTCCTGAAATTAGATGAACTGTCTTCTCAGAGCAGAAATCACCACCAGAAAATGATTTAAGTGCTAAGATGAACAGGGCTTTATACTTTGACTCACAAGACTTTCCGCCACCAGGTAACCTGGGAAATGAATTTTAGAATGTGATGCAGTTAAAACTAAAGCTCATAATTCCTTTTTAAAATCTATAATTATTTATTTTTGGCTGTGCTGGGTCTTCACTGATGTGCGAAGGCTTTCTCTAGTTGCGGGCAAGGCAGGGGCTACTCTCTAGTTGCAATTTGTGGGCTTCTCATTGCAGTAGCTTCTCTTGTTGGGAAGCAGGGGCTCTAGGTGTGTGGGATACTGAAATGGCAGCTCGAGGGCTCTAAATTGCAAGTTCAGTACTTGTGGCCCATAGGCTTAGTTGTTCCTTGGCATGTGGGGACTTCCGAGATCAGGAGTGAATCCGTGTCTCCTGAATGGGCAGGCAGATTCTTAACCACGGGACAACCAAGGAAGTCCTAATTCACATAATTCTAAGAGTAAACTTTATAACCAAAACTATACGTCAGAATTAACATTATGTATATCTACCCATGAAACTTATACTGTAGTTACCTTTAAGCAGCATCACTTTTTTCCCTTAAATACACAAAAAAGGCAACCCTAAGAGTTTTGAAAGACATAATTTTGATTATTTATAAATACATTTGAAAATACAAATAAATACATTTAAAAGAAATGTAATAATTTTTTTAACCAGACCTGGCACTTACAGAATTATCTTTTGATACAAAAATCTGGCCACTCCCCAGTAAAAATCCTTCAGTGGACTCCCATTTCTTATACTTCAAAGCTCATAAAAGGCCATTGCAATTGCTCTTACCTCATAAATTCTCCTACACATATATTTTTGATTTGCTTTAAAATAGTTGCAGATCTCAGATATTTATTTCCTTGTTTGAATAGGTTACTTCAAACAGGTTGGACATACAGTGAAACCAGCAAAACTTCACTTAACATGGGCCATAAAACTTTATATGTGTAATATTGCACTTTTTCTCTGAGAAGATCTCCAAATTGTGTATGCTTTGGGACCCACAAAACCTGGATCTACCTGTCCTTTTGCTAGGAATGTCCTTTTTCAAATGCCATGCCTTTGAAAACTGTCAACTGTTAACAAATCAGGGAGGGCTTACGTGACCACTCCAGTCTGATTTGCATGCTTCTTTCACACTCACAGTTTATGTTGCTATCTTGTCACACTGTATGGTAAGACTCTTGTCACGCTGGTTTAATTGCTTATCTCACTCAGCAGACTATGACTCTCTCTGTTTCCTCTCTCTATATATATATAAAATACAGACTACATATATACAGTGTGGCTTCCCAGGTGGCATTAGTGGTAAAGAATCTGCCTGCCAATGCAGGAGACATAAGTGATGAGAGTTCGATCCCTGGGTGGGGAAGAGCCTCTGGAGGGAGAAATGGCACTCCACTCTAGTACTCTTTCCTGGAGAATCCCATAGACAGAGGAGCCTGTTGGGCTACAGTCTATATGGTTCCAACCAGTGGGGTGCACCTGAGCATTTGAGCACATATGCAGTGTAAATATCTCCATGAAAGCAGAGGCCATGTTGAGTAGACTAATGAAAAAAATCAACAACTTTTTAGCAAGAAAATCTAGCTACCTATAATCTGTTATGAAATAACATTTTGGAGGTTTTCTGTTAGCATATATTTGCTGCATATTCTTTTGCTTTTTCAAGCACAATTGGAAAGAAATGCTGAATGGTTAAAAATAAATATATGGGAGTAAAACTTAAATTGAGAAATTATATCATCATATTTTTCTGTAAACAAGTGAAAAGATTGCTAAAGGTAGGGCTGTTGGCAAAATTTCTAAGGCCCCAAACTATGAACTGAATTTTGGAATGTGGTGATCACATCTTTTGAATTGTCAGCCTCTTCCCCCTGATTATCTCTCAACTCCCTAACATCAAATCCAGCCTCAGCCTAGGTTCTCAGCTGACATTGTATTTGCCTATTTCAGCTAGTGGAATACAACAGTGGACAAGCACAGCGAAACTGAAATCAGAAAGTTTGGGTCTGTCAACAAGTATTCTTTGAATATTTACTATATGCCAGTTTTAGAACGTGTTTAGAAATACCAGAATTGCTTTATTCTTGAGTGCTATATTTCTAAGCCATAAACTTTAAAAAGAAATATTTTGAGTTACATAGTTTTAGGTCTGCTCATGAAAGGATGTCCATTATACTTTGAGTTTGAAAAATAATGGACCCATTTTCGTCAAGATCAAATATAATATGCTGTACATGTATTTATGTATATGTTCATTGAAAAAGGCATGGAAAAATATATACGGAACAGTAATTATCTTGTGGCCAAGGGAGAAAGTGGAACTTTCTTTTATTTTTAATATTTATGTAATTATTTGGCCACACCGGGTCTTAGTCGCACCACTCAGGATCTTCCATCTTAGTTGCATCATTCAAGATCTTTAGTTGTAGCATTCAGGGTCTAGCTGTGGCATGTGGGAATCTAGTTTTCTGATCGCACCTCAGCCTCCTGCCTTGGGAGTGTGGAGTCTTAGCCATTAGACTACCAAGGAAGTCCTTCATTTTTTATTTATATATTTGTACTTGAATTCTCAAAAATAAGCATGCATTACTTTTGTGATTGTAAAATGTCTAAATAACAAAGAATGTTTAAGTGGATACAAATTTTCTTCATGTTTTGAGCAGTCATGTGATAAGTTGCTTCAGTCACGTCTGACTCTTTGCGACCCTATGGACTATAGCCTGCCCAGGCTCCCCTGTCCATGGGATTTTCCAGGCAAGAATACTGGAGTAAGCTGCCATGCCCTTTTCCAGGGTATCTTCTGATCCAAGGATCAAACTTGCATCTCCTGTATCTCCTATATTACAGGTAGATTCTTTACTACTGAGCCACTGGGGAAGCGATCATATATATGTATTTAATCATATATATATATAAATATGCAAATATTTTACATATATACATATACATGGGGCTTTCCCAGTGGCACAGACAGTAAAGAAATCTGCCTGCAAGGTAGGAGACCTGGGTTCAATCCCTAGGTCGAGAAGATTCCCTGGAGAAGGGAATGGCTACCTACTCCAATATTCTTGCCTGTAGAATCCTACGGACAGAGGAGCCTGGTATACTATAGTCCATGGGGTTGCAAAGAGTTGGACATGACTGAGCAACTAACATACACATACACACACACACAGACACATATACTCATATATATATATATATACTGTAAATATTATTCCTGCACATTATTTATACAAACTAGATTCACATGTTAAAGATAATATTTCACCTGCTGGAAGTGCTAGTTAATTATCTGTTTATAAAGGGGTTGGTTTTTAATTCTTATTCTCTTATTTCTTTTGACTTTCCATGTTTAGTATATACATTTTAGTCTGATGACATCATTTACATCAAAAAGATACCTGATTTCCTAAGATAGAGGTTTTTTTGGGGAAGAGTTAAGTCCTCTTGTAAACACCGTGAACCAAGGGAGGAATATAATTATTTTCCTCAAAAAAAGAGACAACCAGTTGTTTTGATTTTTTTATAATTATAATTTCATGGAATAAAATGGAAAAAGTACTACACCTGACCAGGAAACAGTGGGTTTCCTAGAGCTATTATTTAAAAAATATCAAAACAACTGGTTGTTTCTTTTCTTTTTTTGAGGAAAATAATTATACTCCTCCCTTGGTTCATGGTGTTTACAAGAGGACTTAACGCCCCCCCACCAAAAATTATAATTGGGCTGTGGGCTTTCCTGGTGGCTAACAGGTTAACGCGTCTGCCTCTAATACGGGAGACCTGGGTTCGATCCCTGGGTCGGAAAGATCCCCTGGAGAAGGAAATGGCAACCCACTCCAGTATTCTTGCCTGGAGAATCCCATGGACGGAGTAGCCTGGTAGGCTACAGTCCATAGGGTCGCAAAGAGTCGCACAAGACTGAGCGACTTAACTAACTATAATTGGGCCGTAAGTATGATGAGGGCCAGGCCCAGCACCTATCATGGTCACCGATGGACTTAGCATAGAGATGGGCTTAATGTAGGTGCAGAGCGCATTACAAAAACTGGCGTTCAACCTGTCACGGGAGAAGTTTCATGCATTCATTTGTATATTTAAAAATGCTGATAATCTAGTTCGTGGAGTATATAAAGTAAAAGTGTATTCTTGTAAAGGAGGTAATTCAAATACGGTTGTACAAAGCTCTTGAGTTTTCCCCGTCTTTGTGGGTACATAGATTTGCTGATTTATATGCTAAGCATATAGTTTACTCTGATTGGCTTCTGAGGGACACAATAGAAGCAAAATCAGAGCTATGAAAACATTTTTAAAAGTTCACCTGCTTTTCTTTTTCTCACCTGCTTGTTAAGATGATATAAAAAATAAGGAAAGACAAGGTATTTTCTGTAACTAAAAGTTTAGTAACTAAGTTCAGCTTTAAAATTACAAGGAAAACTATTAGAAGGGCTGTTTTACTGTGGACATGTGCCTTGAGAAAAGAGGCACTTTGACAGTTTCTCAGTTTTAACTCTTTTATAACCAAGAATCATCACTAACAATGGTACTGAGATCCATAAATACTTATTCAACAATATGTAGCAGCTTCAAATAACAAACGTTCTCCTCCCTAGGTTTTCTTTCATTTGCAGTATCACGTTAGGAAGAAATGAAAAACACATGTCAAAACAGCCTTGTAATAAACCTACCAATCAAGCTGCTGAAAAACCCCAAAACGAAACAAAAAGAAACGAAAATATTAACTTTACAGAGGACAAATAAAGGAATTACTTCATTTATTTAAGAGCGGTTTCTTCTGGGGAACAACAAAGTACGTCCGCAGAGCCTAGTAGCCTGAGGGCAATGCACATTTTATGTAATTAATACCTTTTTTTTTTCCCAGCCTACATTTAGATTACTATCTCGATTCAGCGACAACAAAACAAAACCCACCATTTAGTTTATTGTGTTCTGAGCCAGTTCCTCCGCACTTGAATGCTCTGTGTTTTGCGGTCATTTCCAGCCTCCAAATAGGATTTTAGAAGCCTGGGGAAAGAGCCGTGCAAGTATTTATGTAGTATTTCTTAGGTGACCCAAACTGCGAACCCTAGGGGTGTTTCTGAAGGAGCTATTGGCTCGGGGCTGGGTGAGGCTGTGGTGAGAAACCTTTCCTAGAACTCCAGGACGGGCTTCCCAAATATCTCCTCCACATGCCTCATAGAAAAGCCTTCCTCTTTTCCTCTCTCTCTCACACACACACACCTTCTAAATAAAGGGCTTCAACTCTAGACAGCCAGCCGAGGTGCTTTTTGTCTGTGGCAGTGGAAAGCGCGGCGCCGGAGCCTACTCTAGGGGCTCTTCCCGAGCTTCCGGGTGAAGCCGGCGCTTCCCTCTGGCCCTCGGCTCCGGGAGGGGACGGTCCGCCGCGACAGCGGGGTCCGCCCAGGCTCTCGGGAGCACCTGAGTCGCAGAACGCGCCGGGGGAAGGCGGGGCGCGCCAAACGCCTCCTCTCGGTTAAGCCCTGGCTTTCCGCCGCGGCCGCCGGGCTGCCGGAAAGGCTGATGATTGACAGAGCGCCTCAGCGGCCGGGGCGATGCGGAGGGAGGGTCGAAGAGGCGGCCGCTGAGCGCTAGCCTTAAATCCGTTGGGTTGGGCCTCGGGAACAGCCTCCCCGGGCCCACTGTCCTCCCTGACTGGGTTGTTATGGCAACAAATGACCGAACAGTCCCTACGAATTGGCCAATGAGAGAGGCCGTCTTTTTCCACCCCACTTCTGAGAAAGAGGTGTTGCGAAAGCCCGGGTAGGATCCCGAGAAGAAGGTGGTGCCAGGACGTTCAGCGGAAGGGCCGGGGGCGGGGCTTGTGACGTTGCAGGGCGAACCAATCGCGCCTTGTGTTATCAACGGCCCCGCCCCCTTTACCGCACATTTCCCCTCCCCTAGCTCATTTCGCACGACGCAGCGGTTGGGAACACAGACATTTTCGGAGCTGGAGCCGCCACTGCCGCCGCCATTTTGTGTCTGTGGAGAAAGAAGATTCTGTGGCGGCTGGAAGTGGACGGAGATCACCCGTGAGACGGCGGCGTTTCATACCCGAGGTTCCCCTGTGTCGTCCCCCAACCCCCTCCGCGGTCAGCATGTGGTGAAGCCGGAGCCGCGAGAGACCCGGGGAGAGGAAGAGAGGAGTCGGAAGGGAGGCGGGGTATCCAGAGCGGCTTCAGCTTCAGCTGCGGCGGACCTCGGAGGGGGCCGCGGCGCAATGTCAGAGCAGACGCCGGCCGAGGCCGGTACTGCGGGGGCCCGGGAGGACGCCTGTCGGGATTATCAGTCATCACTGGAAGACCTGACCTTCAATAGCAAACCGCACATCAATATGCTGACCATTCTAGCCGAGGAGAACCTGCCCTTCGCCAAGGAGATCGTCTCTCTCATCGAGGCCCAAACCGCCAAGGTTTTTATACACCCCGCAGCCTCCTATTCTTCTAATACTCCCTGATTTTAGTGTCAGCCTCATCCCAGGTCTCGCTTCCAACCGAAGGGGGACGGTGTTCCTCCTCTCCAACCCTATCCGCCTCCAACTCAGGCTCTCGGTCTTTGGCCCAGGCTTCGAGCATGGGCCTCTGTCGGGGGGAGGGAGTGGGGAGGATCAAGGGTGGAGTCCCACTTCCGCTCCCCAGCTCCCTATTTAGGCCACTGCCTCTTGTATCCCGACACACGCACTCCTTTGGGGAGGGGAGACTGGAAGGCAGTTCGTGGTGTGGGGAAGTAAGAGTTAAAGCCTTTTGAAAAGTTACCCCCCCGCCCCGGGAAGGTGGGGAGTGATTCTTTCCCCGTTCCCGCCCCCTCTCCCCGAGCCCTTTTGGTTAATTGTGCTCTGTGGGTTGGAAGGGAGGTGAAGGGGGACCTGGGAGCGAGCTGTTGGGGGGGTGGGAATAGGGCCTTGGCCCCCGAGTGGAGCAGCCGCCTGTTAGGAGCCCAACATGGCGCCTGGAAAGCACATGATGCGAAAGGGAAGAGAGGAGAATCCATTCTCTGCCAGCCAGGCAGCTGCTCACACCCGTCATCCCCATTTTGGGGTGGGGGCGGCTAGATAGGACTTGTGTACATTCTCCTGTCGGAAGGTCTCATTTGTCCCCAAATCCGGGAAAATTGGGGTCGAGGGTGGGGTTGGAGAGGGTGGGGAGGAGATCTTATCCAACCTGTAGGTGGAGAACTGGCCCACTGGGTAACAAGTACTTGTAGTTCTTTCTTTTTTTTTGAAAAGTTCAGTCCCTCCTCTTCCTTTTCTCCCTCCCCCCTTCCTTCCCTGAGAGTGAAGACGTTCTTTGCTTCGCCCTTTGACAGTAGTGGTCCTCTGCCACCCTATATTTCCCTATAGTTCTCCTCTTCTGTGGATTCATGTGGGAGCGATGTGTCATTTTTTACTGTTAAACTTAGTTATCGTAATGAGTTTTAAAAGCTTCCCAGTAACACGTTTTAAGTTATTTTTGAAGCTTGTACTTACGGTTTAGTTTTTTTTCTAGTTAGTGATTGAAATGATCAGGATCAGCCTCCTTTTAGCAGAGTGAACCCCCTTTTAAAGGCCACTTTAACAACAACCACCAATATATTGTTTAGAGGCGGTTTCTGTCTAGTGTAAAACTGAGTGGTCTGACTTTAATAAATGGTTTTGAAATGTGTGACTGGTATTATAAAATTTGTGAATAAAACATATGAAATATGTATTTGTCTTTTTTATTTACCTTTGTAAGGTGTAGAATTTGTTTCCAAGACTTATTTTTATCTACGTGGTTGTGTGTTTTAAACAAAAGTCTTTAAGTGACTTGGGTTCATTCTTATAGGTTCTGTCCACTCTTTTGGGTAAATGTGTTCACAAGATACACGGTTTCAGGCAGTCCTTTCATACTTTAAAGAGGACAAAAAGTAAGGGTGTTTTTTTTTTAAGCCCCAACAAGTTTGTCATGCTCAGTCTGACAGCTCAAATACGAGTCCTTATTCACCTTTTCCTGAGAATGTCTGTGTGAAACAGCTTTTGTTCTTTTTGAAAGTATGAGATTTTAAAAGGAAGCATTCCTCATATTCAACATCCTTTTATTGATACCACAAACATGTTGGACATGAAAACTTAAGTTTTTGCCTTGTTGAAGGCTTAACATTAAACGCCTTTTCTAAAAAAACAAAAGTGCGCTTGCGTTTTTTAAGAAAATATCATTGGTTTTTAAAATCCTACCTCGTATTTTTGGGGTTACTAATATTCCACAGAGCCTAATATTTAGCAGCTCAGGTTGTCACTCAACCGTTTCCTTGCTGATTTTTAAAAGGATCCAGAAGACCTTCGAGAAGTGAAAGCTAAATGCTGAATATAGTGACCACATTAAAATTTGTATTTGTGTATGGCTACACAGTGGTGAAAATAGATGGACTATTTGCTGATGAAAGACAGCTGAATTTCTTTTTTTTTTGGCACACATTTCCTGGTTATTTTTGTAAAGCCAGATGGAGGGAAAGATGTAACAGTCACTTTGGGGAAATATCTTAATGAGGGATGGGGGCAAGGGTGAGGGGAGGGATTTTCTGTCATTTGGTAGCAAACTGGCTTGGTTTTGTGTTTCTGGAGGTGAATGTTTGTGTCCTTATCCTCTAGTGCTCAGCATTACTAAACTTAAGGATTCACACTTTGACTCCTCCCATGAGGCAGTAGTAGCGAAAAAATATTACATATAAGGATTCATTTACTTGTACAATAAAAAGTTAGCCAACTGAACAGATTCTGGTTTTAAAGGGCCTGTTTCTTCATAAGTACAACAATGACTAAAATGGTATAAAACATGACATGGTAAGATAAAGACACAGCAGTAAAGCAATTGACATGTTGGTAATAGTTTACCCACATGCAATGGCCTTGTGAAATCCTTTTATTAGTACTGTAAAAAAACTTTCATACAAAGTTATTCAAAGGTTTCGTTAATCGACTTTAGTTATCAGAAGCAGGAGCACTTCCACACACTTGTATGGGCAATTGGTTTTGTGAAATAATGGTGGCATTGTGTACTGCAGAACTGTGAGCTTACCCTAGCTACAGGTAGCTTTGGGTAAGTTGTTCAGGGTTAAGATTCCTATACACATGGGAAGGGTAAAATGGGGTTAATTTGCTTTAAATCGTGGGTGCTCCTGTGGAGTGGGAGTTAACACTTGGTTTATGTGGTGTGTTTTAATGCTCCTCAACAAGTCTGTGAACCTGCTGATGCTTTCTGGAAACTTGCTGTGCCTTCTAAAAGCCAGTGATGGCTAGGCTTTACAGTTGAGCGGGGGCAACATTGCTTTGGAAAGGGCCACCTGTATCGGCGTCATCATACAGGCCCTGCACAAATTTAGAACCTTGGTTTGTGCTGGTCAGAGGAAAACTATTTCGACGGAGAATCCGTGCGGTGAAGAAAATCTTCAGGACAAATCCTGGTTTCCAGAGTCAAGTTCAACCTGACTTACATGACTCAGCGGCTGCTCCATCCAGTTTTTCTTGTATCAGTAACTTGCACTTTTACGCATGTTAATGTGCAAGTTTAAAAGTTTTTTTGTCATTAACTTCATATGTGAAGTTACTTAATTTCTTTTGTTCATTGGATTATAGAAAAATAATCCCAGTGATTTTACAGGTAACAAGGGTTCATAGACTTTAACATATAAAAGACTAGGGCCAGAAGTCTGAAAACTTTCATTGAGTCTGGGTACATCAAAGTTAATGTGGGTCACAAAGCTTACACTTGGATTGCAGAAAATGTCCACCCCTTTTTGGTCACTTTTAAACACTTTTTTTTTTTTAACTATACAAACTTGAAATTCCATTGATTGTTAAATGAGTGTACTAGAGACTTTTCTTTCCGATTCTGAAATTTGTATGCTCAACTAAAGACCATTGTAAGAGGTGAGAACTTGAACACTTAAATTTCATAAAGGTTAATAATGACTCAAAAGTATTTAATACCAACAAAATAGAGGTCTGTATTGTAGCTTAAAACTCAGTTTTTAAAAGTAATTCTTTGGTGGCAAGTCCTTATACTAAACTTCTCAGTTTCTTTTTATTACTCAGGCTCCCTCCTCAGAGAAGCTTCCTGTTATGTACCTTATGGATTCTATCGTGAAAAATGTTGGAAGAGAGTATCTCACTGCCTTTACTAAAAATCTAGTTGCAACATTTATTTGTGTGTTTGAAAAGGTATATATACATTTAGAAACATTTGAATTTTTTTAAAAATGTTCCTGATTAAATAAATTCTTGCCTTTGTGTTGGGTTTTCTTGGGTGGTGAAATGTTTATTCTTTTGGGGCTAAAATTAGTGTTTTATACCTAAAGTGGGTGCTAGGTTTTTTAACATTTATTCAAAAACAGATGAGTTTGCTTTTAGAATTTTTTATGTGTGTTTATTTGATAAAAGATCTGTTTCATCACTAGAATGTAGGCAAAAAGATCTGAAGCTGTCAAGAGTACTGCCAATGTCATTGTTTAGGTTTCTGGTGTTAGGATGTTAACTATTTCTTAAAAAGCTTACGCTAGTGTGTATCAACCTGTGATTCCTGAAACTTAATTTTTTTTTTTCTCTTCTGGAAGTGTTACTCTTGTTACTTTGTTCAAGTATATTTTATGAGATATGTGAATAGTGGATCACTGAAATGCTTTAGGTTATTTTGGAAGTAACCCACCCCTCACCCCCCATGCGCCAATTCTGGGACCTTCTTAGTGTTTAGAAGAAAGGATTGTTTCTTTTACCTAGAAATTGTAAATTCCTTCTATAACATTGTATCTGATAGTTATGTTGAGGAAGACAAAGGATTTGCTGAAGTAATTCTTTTTCCTGTGAGGCTTCATCTTTCATGCTGAGCAAAAGGACATTTATAAGATACTTGGGTTTAAATACTGTTTCTAACCAAAAAATGGGTGGTTCTTAAATTTTTGTAGATATCTTGAGAAATCTTAGAGTTGTTAGGCTTGGAGAATTGGGGTTATTTAGAACTACTGGTTATCACATTTTACTTGTTAGAAAAATGTGTAGTTGCTACTTGAGTAACTCTTTTCCCTTTAAGTTCCTAGAGAAAATAAATGCTAAGTAAGTATATGCAGAAGATATTTGGAAAGCCATATTTCAGATTATATTAATAGAACTTGTTAATAATACTGTAGACCTTTACTAAATCCTTCTTGCCTGGGACTTTAAGGAGAAACCAACTTTGCATTATAGAAATAGGCATGCTAAACCAGTTTTTTGGTTTCAGTTTCAGGATGTTCAAATTCATTTGGGTGTTTGGTAGAATACTTTCACTGACTCTTAACTAGACCTTAACACTGAAGATGATGAAAATGACTTTGTAGTAAATATCTGAAGATTCAAATATAGTTAAAAATCTAATTCAGTTTTCCCAAGTGCTAGATTTCTCTAGATGGTAATTTAAAAACTATAATTGTGCTCATCACAAGCATGAGCAGTTAAGTTATATAAAACTAAAGCATGAGCAGATAACTAAAGCTTACCAGTGGGTAAAATTTTGTGAATTTAAATTATTCAGGTGTCTACTACACTACAAATAGCTTGTTCATAGGTACTAACCATATTGTATTGCATGAAATCAGTTAGTTTTTCTTACTTTAACTTTGTACTAAATGTAATAACTTAAAATTTAAGTCATCAGATAAACTACTTTCTAGTTTTATATTTTTGTCTGGAGTAAAAGTTAAGTTAGGAATACTATGTCAAGTCTTTTTTTGACAAAAATTAAAAATTATTAAATTATTATATATATAATTATGAATGAGAAGTATGTGTGCTATATGTGAAGTAGAACTGAGATTGATGTAGCATTATACTTGATATATAAAATATCCTATAGTAACTTAACAAGCCATAGAATTGTTCTGTTGTTCTAGGTGGATGAAAATACTAGAAAAAGTTTATTTAAATTACGTTCCACATGGGATGAAATATTTCCTTTGAAGAAACTTTATGCCCTGGATGTCAGAGTCAATTCGTTAGATCCTGCTTGGCCTATTAAACCTCTGCCCCCAATGTGAATACATCTAGCATCCATGTGAATCCTAAGTTTTTAAATAAATCGGTAAGTTTTAACAAATTTCAACTGTCAAGTTTTGACTTCTCTAAAATTTCTTGCCAGAAAAAAGTATCAAGAATATGCAGTGCTGAATCAGTTTAATTAACCCTCCCTCCCCTCAGGTTCACAGTGCCTTTAAGATAAGTATTGTCCTTGTTTAGTCCATAGTATATTTATTTTGGTTTTTAAATTCCTGAAAATTTTCTGTGCTTTTAAACATGATTAGCCATTTAAAGTTATGGATAGTGTTTATTAAAAGTGAAACTGATAATTTTAGTTCCTCCTTAGCTACTTCCTTTTAGCTGTGATTTTTTTTTAACAAATTATTTTTTCTTATAGCCTGAAGAATCTTCAACACCTGGCGCAGTGGTCAGTTCCCCTAGCATCTCCACTCCTCCTATTGTTCCGGATATACAAAAGAATCTCACTCAAGAGCAACTGATAAGGCAGCAATTACTGGCAAAACAAAAGCAGCTGTTAGAACTTCAGCAGAAAAAGCTGGAGCTTGAACTTGAGCAAGCTAAGGCACAACTGGTAAGTAAAGGAGATTTGGTATTTTGAGTCTTTTAAATTTGCCTTCTGATGGAGGTGGAATTATTTAGTATTTGTATTAACATGTTTGTTAACTGTGTTTGTTTTGCCTTTATTTTGCAAATTAATGTATATTGGGCCAAATTTTTATATCCTTACTGTAAAACTCGGGAATCCCTGTTAGCTTACCTGATAAAGAATCTGCCTGCAATGCAGGAGACCTGGGTTCCATCCCTGAGTGGGAAAGATCCCTTGGAGAAGGGAATGGCAACCCACTCTAGTATTCTGGCCTGGAGAAGTCCATGAACAGAGGAGCCTGGCAGGCTACAATCCATGGGGCTGCAAAGAGTTGGACACAACTGAGCGACTTTCACTTTATTATAAAACTCACTTGAATATACACTGCACTATTTTCTTTCAGAAACTTTTTATTAGATTGCTTTCTTATGAGATAGCATCTTAGTTTTGTTAACTTCTTAATATCAGTCCCCAGATGGTGTGTTGTGGCAAATGTTTTTGCCTAGTCTTTATTGTGAACTTAAGGTTTCATGAGCAGAAATCTTTAGCAGGTTCCTTAGAAGGCTACCAAAAAAGCCATCACAAAATTAAGGAGGCCAAGAAGGTAGTGTATTTCTGTTCATGAATAACCTTATATTATTTTACTTAGTGCTTGGCCTTATTTGAGAGTGAGGGAGTACAGCACTGTAAAACTTTATAAGTTCATTATCAATGGCACTGTGAGAGGAACTAAATTATATGACTTGAAATTTAGCTGGAATGACTTTGATGCCTGTGCAACTAGAATGCAGTGATTTATTTAGTAGTTTCTCAATATCAGTCTGGCCCAGAATTCTGAATATTAGAAGATTTTCCCCCCATTCTACTTAAAACTTATAAAACCCCAAAGTAGAGAACCAGGAAGAAATAACAGGCCACATAAATAAATATGATCTTTCTCCTTTTATTTTTATCTCCACTTAAAATACCAAAAGGATGCACTGAAAATAATGTTGGAATGTTTTCACAGCTGTAACATGAACATTTATTTTGTATTTCAGGCAGTTTCTCTTAGTGTTCAGCAGGAGACATCCAACTTAGGTCCTGGATCTGCACCATCCAAGTTACATGTTTCACAGATTCCCCCTATGGCAATTAAAGCTCCTCATCAGGTTCCTGTGCAGCCTGAGAAAAGTCGTCCAGGTCCATCTTTACAAATTCCAGATACAAAAGGAACTAACCGGGATCCCCGTCTTAATAGGATGAGTCAACATTCTTCTCATGGAAAAGATCAAAGTCACAGGAAAGAATTCCTAATGAACACACTGACCCAATCTGATACTAAGACAAGTAAAACTTTACCCTCTGAAAAACTAAATTCATCCAAGCAAGAAAAAAAGTAAATCAGGTGAAAAAATAACCAAGAAAGAACTTGACCAATTGGATTCTAAATCCAAATCTAAATCTAAATCACCGTCACCTTTGAAAAATAAATTATCCCACACAAAAGACTTGAAAAATCAAGAATCTGAAAGTACAAGGGTGTCTGATATGAGCAAGAGAGATCCAAGATTAAAAAAACATCTTCAGGATAAGACTGACAGCAAAGATGATGATATAAAGGACAAGAGAAAACTGCAGAAAAAAGGAGAAAGATGAGCACATGAAATCATCTGAACACAGACTGGTGGGAAGTAGAAATAAAATCATAAATGGCATTGTACAAAAACAGGATACAATAACGGAAGAATCGGAAAAGCAGGGGACAAAACCAGGGAGATCGAGTACTAGAAAGCGATCAAGATCACGATCACCCAAGTCTCGGTCACCAATTATACATTCTCCCAAGAGAAGGGACAGGCGGTCTCCCAAACGAAGGCAAAGGAGTATGTCTCCAACCTCAACCCCCAAAGCTGGGAAGATTCGCCAGTCAGGAGTTAAACAGTCACACATGGAAGAGTTTACACCTTCCAGGGAAGAAAGAAGTGCAAAGAGAAGTACTAAACAGGATGTTCGAGATCCAAGGCGGATAAAAAGACTGAAGAGGAACGACCACAAGAGACTGTAGGTCAACATTCTACCAAGTCAGGCACTGAACCAAAGGAGAATGTAGAAAACTGGCCAAGTTCCAAGTCTACCAAAAGATGGAAACCGGTTGGGAAGAAAATAAAAGGTAGGATGTTAACATTTCTAATCAAGTAGAATAATGTGTACCTTTAAAAACATGGTGTTATTTAAAAAACTGGATAATGTTTACTGGGTATACTGATAATGTTTACTGGTATAATTAGTACTCTCCCTCTTTTAATTCTTAAAACCTTGTCAAGTTAAGTACCATTATTATTGCTACCTTATAGATAAAGGAAACTGAAGTTTAGGAAGGTTAACTAATCTACCTAAGGTGGCACATCCAGGATACACAAGAATCAGAATTTAGATCTGATTTTCCTGGCTTCAGATCTTGTGCTTTTAATCATTTAATTAACTTTAACTGTTCATTTTAACCAGATCCTATTAAGGATCTTTGAATATGGTCCTGAGTATTTAAGTATTTTTTAAAAAGTAACATATTCCTTTTATGGTTTCAGTTTACAACAGGGTGATGAACATAGTAAAGCTCCTCATCTAAGGCATAGGGAGAGCTGGTCAAGCACTAAAGGAATTTTGTCACCTCGAGCCCCAAAGCCGCAGCATCGATTAAGTGTAGATGCCAATCTTCAGATTCCTAAAGAGTTAACTGTTGCAAGCAAAAGAGAATTACTTCAAAAGGTAGCTACCATGCTCCCATGTAGTCATGATTCTCCTTTTGTCTGTAACTTTTCTAAGTACTTTTTATATTTAAAATATTTGATTTCCTTTTATCATCCCTATGCAGACGAGTGAACGTTTAGCATCTGGTGAAATTACACAGGATGAGTTCCTTGTTGTTGTGCATCAAATACGACAGCTATTTCAGTATCAAGAAGGTAAACATAGATGCAGTGTACGGGATAGTCCTACAGAAGAAAATAAAGGTGGATTAAAAAAGAAACCTCTCTTATCTGATGCTGAATTAACCTACTATGAACATAAAGCAAAACTGAAAAGGACACAGGTTCAGCATTCATTTCCAAGACTTGATCTCTTAGATCCTGATATTTTTGACTACCCTTTGACTGATGCCTTGTTGTCTGGAATAGAATGTGAGCCATCCAAAAGTAAACATGCAAGTAGGAATAGTGGAGCACAGTTTGACAGAAAAGAACAATTTAGTGAAAGAGCAAGACGTCTTTCTCCTATATCTGGGAGTCGTACTTATGCTGAGAATCTTTCACCCCATGAGGGCCGGAGAAGACATGACGAGCAAGTCTCTTCTAAAGGTAGAAAAAGTTAAATCAGATTATACCTATTGAATCACACAGCAGTGAAGGGAAAATGAACAAGCTAAGTGGGGATGGATTTTTGTGACTGTTCAGACTACTGCTTTGTTGTTTGTTTTGTTTCAGTTTTTTCCCTCAAAGGGGGAGGGAGCTAATACTAAAAGGGTCGACTGTGTGTTAGGTACTTAGCTAGTAATCTGATGCGTTCCTCACAGTGACCCAATGAAGTATATATTCTCCCCATTTTACAGATAGGAAACAAGACCAGAGAGGTTAAATAACTTGCTCTCAAAGTCAAATAATTAGTAAATTGTCTGAGTGGGGATTTTTTTTTACCCCAGTGTGTTTGGTTCTAGAGGGCATTCTCTTACCTGCTGCTTGTTGCTGTCTTTTCCCCTCCCCTCTTATAGTGAGATAGTTATGGGTGTTTTTGAATAAACATTTACAAGAATATAGGAAGAAGATTTTAAGATAATTTGATATAATCAGATTCAGGGAGATAATTTTTTTTTTCCTTTTAAAAGGTGTACGAGAAGAGCAGAGATCACCATTCAATGATCGTTTTCCACTTAAACGACCTAGATATGAAGATTCAGATAAACCATTTGTAGATAGCCCTGCATCAAGATTCGCCGGCCTTGATACAAATCAGCGACTTACGGCTTTAGCCGAAGATAGACCATTATACGATGGACCTAGCAGGCCATCAGTAGCGAGAGATGGCCCAGCCAAGATGATTTTTGAAGGACCTAATAAATTAAGCCCTAGAATTGATGGACCTCCTACACCGGGCTCTCTTCGGTTTGATGGGTCACCAGGACAGATGGGGGAGGTGGCCCTATGAGATTTGAAGGACCACAAGGCCAGTTAGGAAGTGGGTGTCCTTTGAGATTTGAAGGTCCTCCAGGACCAGTTGGGACACCGCTACGATTTGAGGGGCCGATTGGTCAAGGAGGAGGAGGTGGCTTCCGATTTGAAGGTTCCCCTGGTCTGAGGTTTGAGGGATCTGCAGGTGGTTTGCGATTTGAAGGACCAGGGGGCCAGCCTGTGGGCGGTCTCAGATTTGAAGGACATCGGGGTCAACCTGTGGGTGGTCTGAGGTTTGAGGGACCTCATGGTCAGCCTGTGGGTGGACTTCGATTTGAGAATCCTCGAGGTCAGCCAGTAGGTGGACTTAGATTTGAGGGGGTCATGGTCCATCAGGGGCTGCAATGAGGTTTGATGGGCCTCATGGTCAGCCATCAGGTGGGATCAGGTTTGAGGGCCCACTGTTACAGCAGGGAGTTGGACTGAGGTTTGAGGGCCCCCATGGTCAGTCAGTAGCTGGCATGAGGTTTGAAGGACAACATAATCAACTTGGTGGGAACCTTAGGTTTGAGGGTCCACATGGTCAACCAGGGGTTGGGATCAGGTTTGAAGGACCTTTAGTCCAACAAGGAGGTGGAATGAGGTTTGAGGGTCCTTCGGTCCCAGGAGGTGGCCTGAGAATTGAAGGACCTCTGGGTCAAGGTGGTCCGAGGTTTGAAGGTTGTCATGCTTTAAGGTTTGAAGGGCAGCCAGGTCAGTCATCACTCCTGCCAAGATTTGATGGATTGCACGGTCAGCCAGGTCCTAGATTTGAAAGAACTGGTCAGCCAGGCCCACAGAGGTTTGATGGACCTCCTGGACAGCAGGTTCAACCAAGATTCGATGGTGTGCCTCAGAGATTTGAAGGCCCACACCAGCAAGCATCAAGGTTTGATATTCCTCTTGGTCTTCAAGGTGCACGATTTGACAATCATCCTTCACAGAGGCTTGAATCAGTATCTTTCAATCAGACTGGCCCATATAATGATCCACCTGGCAATGCTTTTAATGCCCCATCCCAAGGACTACAGTTCCAAAGACACGAACAAATGTTTGACTCACCTCAAGGACCAAATTTCAATGGACCACATGGCCCTGGAAACCAGAGTTTTTCCAATCCCCTTAACAGAGCTTCTGGACACTATTTTGATGAGAAGAATCTTCAGGGTTCTCAATTTGGAAACTTTGGCAGTTTACCTGCTCCAATAACAGTAGGAAATATTCAGGCATCTCAACAGGTAAGTCTGTTATTGTACAGTTTCATGAACCATTTTTAATGTGTCTAGTGTTTGAGAAAGGTTTTCAGGATATAGTTTACGGGTTGGAAAGGGCTTTCAAAGATTTAATTTTTTTAGTAAATTTTTGTTTTTGGAGGAAGTTTTTAGTTGTACTTTAAACCCCCACTGCTGGGAAAATGGGATGACAGTCTTTAGGAACTGCAATTTGTGATTTAAATCCAAAGTTGATCTTAGTTCTTTCAGGACCTAGAGAACCCTCTGAATCTCCCTCCCTTTACCCCCACAAAATCTTTTTTTTTTTTTTAAATAGACTTGTTTTTTTAAGAGTCATTTTATGCTCACAGCAAAATTGAAGTATGGAGTATAGGAATTTCCCATATACCCCTTGCCCTTGCATATGCATAGCCTCCCTGTTATGGCTTTTCATTTTATGGGTTGATTTTTATATTTTTGGCTTCAAAGGTTATTAAAGTATGATACAGTTGTGTGTGTTTCATAGACCTGTTAAGCCTTGATAAGCTTTTAAGTAACCATAAAGCTGATTTTATAGACTGTTCTTTGAGAACTTCCTTAGCTTGAGTTAAATAAACAAGAAAATCAAATTGTCCATGTTTTTACAGTCCGTAGTTCTTTTTCTTCCTCTCTTTTTACTTTTCACTACCTCTCCGTCATTCCAGTTAAATAGAGTTGTTTGATGTTAACTTCTTCTGCATATATTTTAAAATGCATATTGAAATAATGTTAAAGCAGTATGCTTATAATTTGTGATTAATTTGGTTATGTTAATGACTTATTGTTTGCCTGTTCAAATTTTCCAGGGCTAGATTTACTTTTTCCAGGTACTGACACTTTCTTACTAGGATGAATTTATTTATACTAGTAACATTGCATGGAAGAAAGTTTTTAAAGCATGTTGTAAGCATCATTGTTAGAAAGTGGCCTTCTGTCCATATCCAGTGGCTTGAGAAAAAATTGGCCTCCTTAGATTTACTCTATTACATGTTCTTAAATGATACTGTAATCAATAAGATACTCTAGAATGGGACTTGACTTAGTCTTTTTCCTACATTATACAGAATTGATGGGGGTTTCATACATAAGAAAAAATACATACCACTAAAGGTTCAGAGGAATCCTGAACAAGGCTTATAAATGAACATTTGTTTATATAGTAGCAGTATGCAGATATCCTGCCTCACTCTTGAGTACAATATTTGTATGCATATACAGTACTTGTTTCATGGCTGTTTTGTTTTTTAACAGTCCCCTAAAATTTTTATAGACTACTTTGGAACTCAAAGTTTGATGGCTAACACAGTGATCATAAAGCAGTTCAGGTTGCTAATTAAAGCAGGCTCCTGAAATCTGTAAAGAAGTCAGATCAGGAGTTCTGGCCTCAGCTCTGATGTTTACTGGCCATTATGATTCTGTATAGGTCACATATCTGCATGTCAGCTTTTCTGTTTGTAAAAAGGTCACACAGTTCGCTAGTTGTTGGCTACCTTAAGTTTGCAGGGTATCTTAAACTTCAAAGAACTTGTCACATTCATTCTCAGTTTCTTACAAGTCTATGAAAACTCTAAAGGGAAGGTATTATTTTCTATAGAAAGCCTTAGAAGTGAATGAACTAGTCAGTTTATACTTTTACATCTTCATTATCATAAAAACCTGGCCTTATATCTGTGACTATTTTAATGTATTGATAATTTGAATGTTAAGATTTTAGTTAAAATAGAGAAAAAAAAATCTTAAAACCAAGATTTTTCTTAAAGGTTCTGACTGGTGTTTCTCAGCCAGTAGCATTTGGCCAAGGACAGCAGTTTTTGCCAGTTCATCCACAAAATCCTGGAGCATTTGTTCAGAATCCTTCAGGTATGTTAACTTTCTGAGCTTTGTGTTTCTCAAAAGACAAATAATTATTGTTTGATTGAATGGCTACCTTGTCAGTTTTAGAAGATGACAATTTTGAGAGGGCATATGCAATTTAGAGAAATTTAATCTGACTGGAATGTTTGCTTTCTTTCTTTGCTTGTTTGCATTGTTGATGTGTTTTCACATTAATCCCCTTTACAACTATAGATGGTTAGCCAGGTTTTGATAGACCACAAAAAAGAGGGAAGGAGTTTTGTTAGGTGGCAGCTAGAGGTTGGGATAGGAATGTGACATTTGTGTTGAGATAAAATGAATTCAGTGACAAATCGCAGAAGTCTTAGTTATTTGATACTTTGAATTTTTGTTTTGTGTGTATGTGATGATCCAGTAAACATTAAGTGAATACTGGGGACATCACATAAGTTGATTCATTTATATGTCTTTATTGATGCTCAAGTAATAATTGTACACAACATGCTGAAAGAGAAGTAGAAAAACACTTCTGTGATTTCCTAGCCGACGTCCATGATAAGTATCTATGGGGTGAAGCATAACAGTGTTATGAATACAATAACAATAGTAGATACTGAGGCTTTAAAAATAAGTTTTAGGGAATTCCCTGGTGGTCCAGTGCACTGCTGAAGGCCTTGGGTTCAATTCCTCGTAAGGGAACTAAGATCCTGCAGGCCACATGATGCAGTCAAAAAAAAAAAAAGAAAAAGTTTTAGTTATAATAGGTGAAAAATGGAAATACGTAAATAAGAACTGCTGTGAAGTCAGTATACTGAGAGCTAACTTAACCAAATTGTAGTGGTAGTTGCTTTATTTCTGAATCATTAAAACAGCCATTTTCAGAAACATGGTCTAATGTGCCTCTATTAAGGGTACAAATTTAGAGTTTCCGAAAGGTTCCGAAGTAACAAGTAAAGTCCTAGCCAAACTCTATAGTTTATGGATTAATTATTCAGCTGTATCATCACAAGAAACTAAATTAATTTGAAAACATTTTGCTTTTAATTGCTAGACTGACAGGATTAGTATTTTCTTATTTTCACATAATGAAAAGGGAAGGAAAGTATTAGGATTCTAAAGTCAAAAGAGCAGGGATAGAACCTCGACTCTGCTGCAGAGTAGGCAGCACATGTAGGCAGAGTGTATATAAGCAAATAGCCTCTCTGGGCTTCATTCAGATTTTTCCTCTGTAGATAGGATATGGTAAATGTCAGGATTTGCCTGGGACTCTTATTTTTTTCAGAGAATCAAATGAGATAGCATATGCAAAAGTACTTTGTGTCTTGTAAAGTGCTCTATTAGTGTATTTTCCTTGAGAACTCAGTTTTTCTTGTTGAGTGGAGGGTTTGTTGTATTGGAGTTGGTAGCATGAGATACTGTGTAACAACTGTAAGTTTTGCTCTTTTTGTATGAGATATTATACAAAACCTGTCAGTGTTCTTTTGCTTTAACACCCTTAGGGTGATTATGTATACAAGGCGTAGCAATGTCACAGACGAAATCACATCTTAAATCCTGGATTGGAGGTTATTGAATATGTTAGATATGTCTGCCTTCTTCATTTTACTTAAAGAGATATGAAAAGTATTCAGTGTTTAGCTTCTCTCAAGGTCTTTTTTCTCAAGATTTAAAACCTTTTTTTTCCTGTAGTAAACATACTCTTCTTGTTCATTTAGTCATTCAAACAAATATTGGTCATTTGCTGTATGCTAGGCATTGTGCTAGGATAACTCTAATAAGGTTTATCCTTCTATGAGCTTTATAGTATAGCAGGATCTTTAGACTGTTTTTTTATTTAAATAGTTGTTCAGTTACATCTATTGGTTGATAAACTAGACACCATCATTGGGTACCCAAGTTTGAAATTCCAGGTCTGTTCTGAGAATTAACCTCTTATTCCTGTTTCTAAATGAACAGAAAAGTAAATCTGAGACTGTCAAAGCTTCTTTTTGTTTTCTGTGTTTTTAAAAAAATGTTACAGGTGTACAATAGTGATTCATAATTTTAAAAAGTTTTGCTCCATTTATAGTTATTGTAAAATATTTACTATATTCCCTGCATTATGCAATATATTGTTGAGTTTATTTTATACCTGATAATTTGTACTTCCAAACTCTTTATGTATTCTATTGTGGTGGTGGTGGTTCAGTTGCTAAGTTGTGTCCGACTCTGTGTGACCCGTGGACTGCAATGTGCCAGGCTTCATCCTTCACTGTCTCTCTGAGTTTGCTCACATTTATTGTATTGTAGATGCAAATTGAATTTCTCCCATTAAGAGGACTTTTAGTGGTTCAGAACTGTTGTGTAAAGGTGCGGTAAATAAAATGGATAGTAATGGTACACAAACATATTAAAATACTGTCTTTTATAATTGAGTTAAAGAATAATTTTTAAATTAGTGCTTAGCCAAATATGGAATTGGATTGATTCCTTGCCAGTGAGCTTAAGGAGAATATTGTTATTCTTGTTTCATTTATTCAAATTATTGGAGCTGTTCAGCAGTAGCTTGAGCTGCTGTCCCAGGGCAGTGATTAAGTACAGGTCACAGGGGTAGGTATGTTCTGAGCCCTGTGGCTCATCTCCCTGCATTAGTTCCCCAGGGTAGTTATAGGGAGGCAGGGGAGTTGGGGAGCTGGGCAGGAGTACTTCTGTTTAGGCTCTGTTTATTTTTTTACCTCTTGGAAATCTGTGCTAAGAGATGGTAGCCTACTTCATCTCTATAAGACTACCTTTCCCAATATAGATAGGTGAAGAATAGAGAAAGGGTGAAAAGTTGGATGTAGAGGTGTGGTACTACATTGCATAGAAGGAAGCATTAAGCCTTCTGTACTCTGCCTTTCTTTGGCATGGGTTAATTGGGCAACAGTAGGTAATACTGGTTTTTTTTTAAGATAATACACAAAAGTGAAAGTGTTGGTCATTTGTGCCAGACTCTTTGCAGCTCCATGGACTGTAGCCTGCCAGGCTCCTCTGTCCATGGGATTCTCCAGGCAAGAATACTGGAGTGGGGTTGCCATGCCATCCTCCAGGGGATCTTCCTGACTTAGGAATTGAATCTGGTCTCCTGCACTGTAGGCAGGTTCTGTCTGAGCGACCAGGGATGTCCTTTTAAATATTTGTGGTTTCAGTACTTGTCGTAAATAGATTTTTAAGAGGTGATGATTTGCTGACGTAAGTTGCAAAGTACATTTTTAGGAGTTTTTGTAATTAAACTGATCTTAAGATTCTTTCAAAGTTAATATTGATAGGATATCTAAAAAAAAGCTTTAAAAATGTTTAGTACAGTTTGCCTCTGTTCTACATTTAAGAGTGTTTTTTTTTAAAGGAGCCCTGCCTAAGGCTTATCCTGATAATCATCTCAGTCAGGTGGATGTAAATGAATTATTTTCAAAACTGCTAAAAACAGGAATTCTCAAATTGTCCCAGCCTGATTCAGCTACAACACGTAAGTATGGACATGTAATTCATCTACACAAAGCTTAAGTTATAAAGACATGATATAAAATGATATGTTCTATGATAAAGAGTTCTTAAAATAATTGACTTCTTAGGTATACTTTGTTTTTTTGAAAATTAAATATAACTGGTTTATAATGAAACTTAAACATTTTTTAACATGGAACTGTTGCCTTTATAGTGGACATTGTATCAGTTAACAGATATTCCTGCAAATACCATGTGCAGACTTTTTTCTAGTTGTTCGATATTATTTTAGGCTATAAAAATAATTATACTGTTAATGAGTTTCATAAAGATTGACTTTTAACAGATCAAACATAATATCACTTATCAAAATAAATAATTGTATTAGGTTCCTTGGCCAGTAAACCTAAGATCAGAAGCCCTGAGTAGACAGGATGGGGTTCTATATATGCTTTTAACACTCTAGGGTTCCCCTATAAAGAATACGTGGAAACTGGTATTTAGAAATTTGTTGTTTCTTTTCAATTGAAGAAGTAAATGAAGTTGCTGCTCAGCCCCCTGCTGAGGAGGAGGAAGATCAAAATGAAGATCAAGATGTTCCAGATCTTACCAATTTTACAATTGAAGAATTAAAACAGTATGTAATCTAGTTTTCTGATTTTCTAAGGTAAAAGGGACGGTGACTTTGTACCAGTGGTTATTATCATTAGCGCCATTCATCTTAACCCCTCTTACTGTTTTATAGCAAGTATAAGGAGATTGAGTATTAGGTATTAGTAAGTCACTCATGTCTTCACCTTTATTTTCTCCTAATCATAACTTTTTTCTTTACTGCTATTCTTCATGCTTTTGAAGTTAAGAAAATGAGATTTTTATAGGCTGGTATTAAAAAAATTAAAACTTCATTTTACAGAAATAAAATCAGAAAATAAAGTTACCTACAATTCCCACTTTACTGATAACATTTGGTGTTAACACTGATAACATGAGTGTTAACATTTGGTGCATATATTTTCATTTTTTTATTGCCTATATTACATAAAATCATTTACAGTGGCTTTATTAGATCCATTATGTTGAGCAACTTCATTAAAAAAAATAGAACTTCTGATTTAGTACATATCTTGATTTATCCCATTTAGACAATTTGACTTCCTGAAAGTGAAGACTTAGTTGGGTCTTCTGCTGTCCTACCAGCTCTCCTCTATATAGTTATAAAACCATTTCTCATTAAATTTTTATTCAGTAGTTATATTATGCCTCTATAAATATTTTGTTTTCTGGTACACAATACTAGTGTACTATGCTTTGCTTTATTCTATTACTTTAAAAACTTTTTGGAGTTTTTAATGGCCTGTTTGTTCACTTACTTGTTCTGCATTCCTATTTCTTCCCAAATAGAGAGCCCAGAATTAAAAAAAAAACCTGATTATTGCTGACCTCAGTTTATCTTTCCCTATTCTTTTAGACCAGGGTGGGACAGTTATTCAAAACTGTGAAGTTCTGGAAAGGTGAACCTGAATTGTTCTGCCATACCCACCATGATACTGACATTAATCCAAGAATAGGCCAAGTATTGCCTTAATAGTGGGCCAGTGATCATTCCATTATTTGCTAGAGGGAAATAAGTAACTGAGCCAGGTCTGTTGATAAGAGGGTAGACTCCATGTTCCAAAATTTAACCAAAGGTAAGGTAAAGACAGTCAGTGATACAATTCTAGAGAATATTATTGGTCTTTGGATAGTAAGTCTCAACCAGTTCTTGGCTGAAACATTATCTTGTCACATAATAATGGCTTCACCATTATTAAAATGTGGAAAATTGAAGTACTTATAACTGCCTTTTTTTAAAGGCCATTAAGCCATGTTATCAAAACTAAAAATTATTTCTGTATTTTTCAAAATAGACGTTATGATAGTGTTATAAATCGCCTGTACACTGGTATTCAGTGTTATTCCTGTGGAATGAGGTTTACAACATCACAGACAGATGTATACGCAGATCACTTGGACTGGCATTATCGACAAAATAGAACTGAAAAAGATGTAAGCAGAAAAGTCACTCATAGGCGTTGGTACTACAGTTTAACAGTAAGTAATTCATGTGCCTCTGAACTTTTATCCTTTAAATTATATGTCTAAAAGTAAATTAAGTAATTGATGAGTACTAGTGAATTTTTTGAATAAAATTTGACCCCTAGAATATAGTCTTCTTAATGAAAAAAATTTTTTTGAAGAGTATTTGCTTGTATTAGAGTAGAACACAGGTTTGTTCCAGCCCTAAAATTCCAAGGTTCCATGACTGATTTTTTTTTTTGGTAAATTGTAAATGAAATTTATCTTACTTGCATAAGTAGTTGTAACTGTAGAGGTAGTGGAATGTTGATACTAAGATCTTAATTGTTCATTAGTTGCTTTATGTTGTCTATTAGTTATGGGGCTCATAGAGATGACAAAATTTTAAATAATATTAAAGTATATTGTATGGCATTATTTTGAAGGTGTTCAGTACGAATTTAGAAACAAATGAATATACTCTTTAAAATTAACTCTTTTTAAGGACTGGATAGAATTTGAGGAAATAGCTGATCTGGAAGAACGTGCAAAGAGCCAGTTTTTTGAAAAGGTACATGAAGAAGTTGTACTCAAAACTCAGGAGGCTGCTAAAGAAAAGGAGTTCCAAAGTGTACCAGCTGGACCAGCAGGAGCAGTCGAGGTAAAAGGGAAACATTAAATTTTCTATCTCTGGTCATGCCTTTCACTTCCTTTAAGTAAATAACCATAAACATATAACTTTATTTACATCCCTCTTTTAATGATTTTAAGATTTTATAAGCTTTACTCTTTAGTGTTTTTGAATTTGGTTTTGCATTTTATACAAAAATGAGAGCAGTGAAATGTTAATTTTGCATGGAAGAATGCAAAATTCTTAGGTCTTATTTTATATATTTGAACGTTGTTTAAATTTTCAGAAAATTTTTGTTTTCTCCATGTAACAAAATGTTTGCTTATTTTTACTTAATGGGATTAAATGTGTTGTTACATAAACTTCATTTTTACATGATTCTATTTTTAGAGTTGTGAAATCTGTCAAGAGCAATTTGAACAGTACTGGGATGAAGAGGAGGAGGAATGGCATTTAAAAAATGCTATTAGAGTAGATGGAAAGGTAATTTTCAGCTCTTTATGATGTACTTTATAAGGAAGTGTTAAGACTTAAAAATTTTTAATTTTGTAGGGATAGTTCTCAGAAAATTGTTTTTATGGTTTTTAATAAAAGCAGTATTTCTTAAGTATTAGACTTTAGGGAGTCACAGTATTTGAGATGGAAGGCATTTTACCAATCATCTGGTCTTGTGCTCATTTTATAAAAGAGGTTGCCCAACTAGTTAATGATACATCCAGCACTAGGTCTCCTGAGTCTAGCTAGACTTCTGCTTAATCACACTATTTTGATCTGAATTTGTATTTCATCATCAAAACTCATATATTAACTAGTTTACTATACCATGTTAACTAAATATACAAAGGAAGCTTTAAGAAAAATCAGAATGAAAATTGTGTTTTTATCTGTTTTTCTGACCGAATGATTTTCTTCGCCTTTCCAAAGATAGTTTACCTTCTGGTTTAAATTTTAAAAGAAAATTTTGTCAGAATAGTCCATTAGAAATGAGTATGCATGTGTGTGAATACTTCTTTGTTTTTTGCTTCAGATTTATCATCCATCATGTTATGAAGATTATCAAAATGTAAGTTCTTTTGGTTACTCTTTGTTCTCATTTACACTGTAAATTTTATTTTTTATATCTCAACCTTGTTATTTTAATCTCGATATGCTGAGCTATTAGATTTGATGGAGCATTTAGGTTGTTCACTAAATATTGGTGATAGATTGATATGGTCTGTTGAGATTGTGTGTCATTTTCTTTGCATTCTTTTCATTTGAATCTTGATCTTACTGCAGCATTAGGCCTAGAGAAATGTGAGGAAGACTAAAAATGAGAAGGTTCATGATGGTTAATAATATTGTACAAGTTATGGGTCACATTTACTTCTTTTACATACCCTATTCAGCCACGTAATATAGGAATAATTTTTAAATTGTCATATATGAATTATGAAAAGGCATTAGTGTATTGACCTTAGAAGTTCAAGTTTTCCTATTTGTAGAGTGACCTTTTTTAAAACTAAACAGTGAAAAACATTAACTCTCAGTGAATATTTGTTTCACAGGCTCAAGGGGCAGTTTGGAAGATACACTTAGGTCATCAAAAGATTAGACTTTATAGGATGTTTTGATGGTTTGGGAGGATTTTAAAAAAATCCTCAGAGTATTTGAAACTAGGAGTCACACACAAATCGCAGGATATATGTAGGGGGTTATAGTAGGGTTAAAATACAGAAACATGTCTAGTCATTTAATCAACTTCTTTTGGCCTTATGACTGCTTTTCTTACCTTATCTCATTACTTGAGTAGATAAAAATCAAGTGCTCAGTAATTGGCTGCCTTTATGGCATGTTTTGAAGGACAGCAGGGTTTTCAAATTGCATTTGGTATATGTGTTTTCTTTGCCCATAAAAGGGTCTTATAAAACTAAATGTCATTTAATGTGGTACTTGTCAGTACTTAAAGGGTTTTTCATTTTGTAGACATCTTCATTTGATTGTACACCATCTCCCAGCAAGACACCAGTTGAAAATCCCTTGAACATTATGTTGAACATTGTCAAAAATGAATTGCAAGAACCCTGTGAAAGTCCCAAAGTTAAGGAAGAACGAATTGATACTCCACCAGCTTGCACAGAAGAAAGCATAGCAACAGCCACTGAAATTAAAACAGAAAATGATACAGTCGAGTCAGTTTAAATAAAATGAGAAAGGTATGTTTTTCTTTAAAAAAAAAAAAAAGCTGCTGTTGAAATCTAGAAGGTGAAGAAATTTTTATGTATATATAGACATATCTATATAAATTGTCTAGCTGAGGCAGGGCCTTCAGCTATCATTTGGTTAATAAATACATTTTAGTATTTGCATTTCCTACTGCCTGCACAGTTTCAGGTGCTTGTCGTGTGAAAGTTCTGTAGATGTGTGCAAATTTAACAAAATGAAATTGTATGTGTAAAATGTACGATTTTCACTTGTGAAACTGTAAATTATAAATAAAAAATATTTTTGCTATCAATGGAGTGTAATATTTATGCACACCATCAAATAAAGACAGTGTTTCTGTACTTTTTATTGGGTGAAAATGGAATTAAACAGCAACCTCAACATGAGATTTTTTTCCAGCAGCTTCCCATGATTAAAGCAAAGTCTGAATTACTTTTATCCTTCAAAAGGGGGTTGTGACGAAAGCACTGCGGGACTTTTCTCAAATTGAAAAGGCAGATTTGAAAAAAAAATTTTAAACGAAATAGGACATATTTGCATATCTATCTATCTATCTATCTCCAGCTAGACTGAACCATCCAGATGTCCATTTTTGAAAAGTACCTAATGAAGCAACTTTTATTCTTGGACAGTGATGCCATCAAAAGATTAACAAATATATTTAAATACTAAAGGTGATTTTTTTTAATGACATTTTTCAGATTTGTCAATTTAATGCAGATGAACATATTTCTATTTTAAGTTACAGGGGAATCTGTAAGAATGTTAATTTGAAACATGGTTAACCTTTTTTCCTTTGTTGGTTTTGACTGAATTAGATGGATGCCATGAGATGTTAATATTCATACATGTAATAAATAGAATGATGAAGAAACTCCAGTTTGTATCTCTTTATTTCTTGAGTGCCTTCAGAAAGTGATTTCCTTTTCCTTTGTCTTCCATCACTCTATTCTTTAAAACATGAAGAAGGCACTTGCTATGAGCTGGGCACTCTGAGATGCAAGATTAATCTTTTCTGCCATCTACTGGAGGAGACAGGCTATTAGAAAACAACAAAAGTCAGTGTTTAGCACTTATTATATGGTAGGCGTATTACATATACTCTGATGCTTATAAATGATTCTTAATGGTAGATGGTATTCTCACTTTAACAGATGAAATTAAATCCTTCAGTTATGAAGCTGTGGAACAAAAATGTGAACCTAGCTTTGTTTCACTTCATTTCATACTATTTCTGCAATTTACAAGAATACCCTAAGATAACAGGCACACCAAACTATCTGAAGACTGGTTAAGGAAGACTTTGTGTGTTGAGGTGGTAGACTCTTATGGCAAGCTAGATTCCACATTAGTAGGAGGTAAGGGTATCTATGAAGAATGAGCAGCAAATGTGAAGGCCTAAAAACACTTCATATGTTTGTATTACACTGATGACCAAAGGAGCCACTAGAGATTTTAAACAGAGGTGATATCCCATCTGCATCCAAGGTTGGTCTTCATTTTTAAAGAAGAAAGTGAATAAAAATTGAAAGAGATTTGTAGTAAATGCAGTGAGGAGGTCCAGTGAGAAAACTGGTGTCCACTAGATTTGCGACAAACAGATTTGTGAGAGATAAAACACATTCATATGTTGTATGAACAATGTCATGGAAGAAATGCTGCAGTCTGAATCTAAAAATGTAGGCCAAGACTTAATGTGCCTTTTTGGGGGAAGACCATCCATAGCTTTTATCAAATGCTTGTAAGTATGTCACAATCGAGGAAGGGGACATTTAAACCTACGTATGTACCAAGAATATTCAGGGAACAAACATTTAAAAACTCATAGGTGGGAAGGTGAGAAATAACCACAACTGAAGAAGCAACTGAGAAATTTTTTTTTCAGGTAGTCAAAGAGGTCAAATACGGAAAACTGAACAACAGTTGAGTATGGGTGAGGTGATAAAGAGTTGCTACTCTATGAAATCTAACTAACTGGAGAGATTTAATTGTAGTTATATAAACAGATGTTAGCACATAGTTTACTAATGGAACTCACTGGAGAGACAGACTGAAGACAGAAATGATGGACAGACCGGTCTCAGCTGAGAAGAGATGTGGCAGAATAGCACAAGAGGACTTAGAATGGAGGAGGGACAGGATTTCTCTTAGATATTCACAGGAATCTGCAGGTGAAGTTGAAAATTCAGTTTCTAGTTTTTCATGTAGATGTCAGTAACTTAGAAGGATGACCCTTCAACATGGCTGTGCATTAGAATCATGGTGAATGCTAAGAAGAGACTGCTTACCTCCAGGCTTATTTAGTAGATTCTCAGAGACACCTCTCGTACGTAAAAAGCTCCAGTTACACCAAAACCAATGTTCTATGTCAACTACATCCCCATTAAAAAGCTGTAGTTAATTCTAGTAAACAGCCAGATCTGACAACTGATCTAGAAATCGGCAGCACCTACTTTTTTGCCTGTTAAGAAAATGGAAAAGAGTTACACATACCATTAGGAACTAGAACCATTACTCTATACAACAGAGTATAGCAAGGAGAGCTAAAGGAGGCCCCAGGGAAGATGGAATATTGTCTTTTTTGGTCCTGCCTCACAGCATGCAGATGTCAGTTTCCTGATCAGGGATCGAACTGGTGCCCCTGCAATGGAAGTATGGAGTCTTAACCACTGGACCGCCAGGGAAGTTCCTGGAGTACTGTCTTTTGAAATAAGAGTTGGAAGTTTATGAGAATAAATAAAAGGAATATTTCACTGTTTATACCCTCTTTACAATATCCTCTAATTTTAACATAATTAAACGTCCAACTTTCATTTTCTGTAAAATACTACAAAGCAATTTGTTATTCAGCTAACTAAGCTTTGGGGAGAAAAATAATGACCTCATTATATATTAAAAATGTAACAAAATAATATCAAGTGTGTCGAATCTAAAAGATAAAACTAGTAAACAACAAAAATGATTTACAAATACAGAACTAGTAGTTACCAGTGGGGAAGTGGGAAGGGGAAGAAGCAAGGTTAAGAGTAAGGGATTCAGAGGTACAACACCTGTGTATACAGTACACTGCAAGCAAATAGTGTACAGCACAAGGAATATGGCCAACATTGATGCTAACTATAAATGAAATATAACCCTTACCACAAAAACTGTACATCACTGTTGTACATCTAACACTGAATGTCGAATATACCTCAATTTAAAAAAAAACTAAAGGTTCTCATACAATAGTTCAACCTAAAATAGACAATTTTAGATTTTCATTATATTTTCCTGGATGGCTTTATGCCTAGTTAGCACTCATTGAATACTTTGATCAATTTATTCAGAATATTCAGAAAGATAGAATAAGACGTCTAGGCATTGTCTGCAAATGGAAAGATCTAGCTGACTAAAGAGGCAGTCTGGAGGTGGAGACGGAAAATCAGGTTACTGTCAAGAACAGCCTGACCTATTTTAAGAGTAGGAATTTTCCTCACTCCTATATGGGGTCAGCTTTCTGAAATAATGGGCACTGCTGGGCAGGTGGGGAAAGACAAGTTACAGAATAAGGGCAAAAAAGCACCCATGGGGCAGTCCAGTGAGGGTGGAGAGGGGAGCACCACAGGGAAGCCTAGAGGGTGTACAGGCAGAAAGCAGAGATGGTTTCCAGAACCCACTTAATTCTTGTCCTGGGGTGGGCCCTACTCCCTCCTGTAGAACTGTATCGAAAGAGTTAGTTTACAGAGGATTAGAGGAACAACCTGCTTTATCACCCCACTTTGCAAAAAATGAGATAGCCAATTTTACTTGTAACCACAAATTTCCTACTTACACAGGGTTCCGATTCTCTGGAATGCCGATGCCCACTTCAGTGTTCTGAAATGTGTTTCACTTGAGAAACTCCCTTCAGTTAGTCCCTCACTTACCTTGAAATCCTGCAGTTTTATACAGCTGGCCTATTTCATTAAAATTGCTCTCCTGAATATTATCATTGACTCCTTGCTAAAAACAGCATTTTAATCATTTTTGGCTCATATACTTCTGAAAAGTTTGCTTTATTGTAAGAGTGCACGTTTTCCTGTGCTTCCTAACTTTACTTAGGAGTATCTAAAAATAAAAAATTGATACCAAACAAAAATAGTTTCTTTTCATATCTTATTCTATAAAGTAGCCACTGAGTTAACAATTTAATCTTTACCAAACTTTGGACAATTCTACAAAGTAACTTTTAGAAATTAGATGAGATCACATATATGTTGTTTTGCCTCCTTTTTCATTTACTTACAACTATTTTCATTTTGATTAATGCATGGAGAGCTGCATTTCTCATGTAATATTTCATTATATGAATATAACATAATCTATCCAGCCATTCTTTCCCTGATGTATATTCAAGTTTCTAATTTACAAAGTACTGCAATGACTACTCAATATCTGGGTCAGGAAGATCCCTTGGAGAAGGGAATGGCTCTCTACTCCAGTATTCTTGCCTGGAAAATTCCATGGGCAGAGGGGCCTGGCAGGCTATAGTCCACTGGGTCCTAAAGAGTTGGACAACATTGAGTGACCGAGTACACACACAAATAATTCACTTCTGTTTTCAAAGTCCCTCGTATCTGTAATATGTTCTCCTTGTTCCCGTTTTCTTTACTTTTCTTCCTCAGGTTTGCTATTTGTTCTTTTCAAACACCAGCTACTATTATGATCAATTTTATTTCATTAATTTCTGCTTTTATCTTTAATTCCTTTTAAGTTTATTTTGGGAGATTTTACTTTTTCTGCTTCTCTGTTTTCTTTCCTGATTCTTTCCACCAAATGTATATCCTTTAAGAGTGTGCTGCCTTATTCCCTCAGCGTGTTTATCCATAAAAGAGCAAAAAGGAGAGTCTTTACCATTATTATAACGTGGCTACAAACACTGTATTAATTTGGGGTCAGTCATAGTGGGTTGTAACTCCCTACCACCTAGCTATGTGATCTTGGCCAAATCTTGGTTTCTTCACCTGTAAAAATAGAAATAATAATACAGATTAAGTTTAAGACTATTTACAAATCATTACGCATAAGAACTGGCCCATATTAATAACTCAATAGATGTCTGATTAGACAAAAGGCCTCAGTTACTCCATTTACAAAAATGAGAAGACTAGGCTGACTAATCTCAAATTCACTGCCAACTGAAAATTTTTTTTTTTTTTTTTTGGCTTCACTGAGCAGCAAGTAGGATCTCAGTACCCCAACCAGGGTTCAAACCGGTACCCTCTGCAGCGGAAGCACAGAATCTTAACCATTGGACTGTTAGGGAAGTCCCTGAAAAATTCTATTTTCGATCTGCTAGTTCATTTACTGGAATGTTCATTTAGTTCATTTACAATCAGTTCAGTTCAGTTCAGTCGCTCAGTTGTGTCCAACTCTTCGCGACCCCATGAATTGCAGCACGCCAGAAACATCAACTCACTCATTCACCCAAACAACAGTTAGAAAGCACTTCCCTTGAACTAGGTATTCCAGATGTTAGGAATGCCATGATGAACTAACCATATAGTTCCTACCTTCCAGGTCAGAGTCCCTAGCGGGTAGGAGTGAGCACCAACTGTTAAAAGGTAACTAATACAAGGTGATACTTGGTCTAATAAAGACTGTGAAATAAAGACTGTGGGAATTCAGAGACTTTGAGGAGTATGTACAGCAAAATTAAGGCAAGTTGGATACCTCATGTGGGGACTCACACTACTTACTAGCTGTGTGTGCCGTGCTGTGTTTAGCCGCTCAGTTGGGTCCGACTCTTTGCGACCCCATGGACTGTAGCCCACCAGGCCCCTCTGTGCATGGGATTCTCCAGGCAAGCATACCGGAGTGGCTTGCCATGCCCTCCCCAGAGGCAACCCAACCGAGGGATCAAACCCAGGTCTCCCGCACTGCAGGCGGATTCTTTACCTACCGTCGGAGCCTGTGTACTCTCAAAAATTAACTTTGGCGTTAAGCTTCTCTATCTGTAGAAAGGAACAGTAATACCAACCTGGTAGGTTATATTAAACAACACATCATACAGACTCAACGAATGGAGGTTATTGTTATTACAAGAGGCGATGAAAGGTAAAGAAAAGCATTTACTCTATTTCAAGATAGGAAAGGCAGGGTCAGGGTAATTTCCCAATTGTGTTCACAAAACATAACCTGGGGCAAGGCAGCTAAGGATAGGGGTGGGTGGGTAAAAAAAAAAAAAAACAGGGTAAGAGGAGAATCAAAGTGTGTGATGCCCTTGCCCTTGGAGGGCAGAGAATTCTAATTTCTGTATTTTCAGATGCTAGCACAACACCTGACTTGTGTTTGCTATAAACACGAATGGAAGAACACACGTCAAGCAACTGGACTGCAGAGGAAGATCTGGGCCTAACTGTTCAAAGAAACCATTTTACAGTGAAACGAAATCTTGGGAGTCAGGAGATCTGGTGCAGTCTTTTGACTAACGACCTCTCTTTTCACACTGGCTTTGCAACTTACCTGCTGTATGGCCTTAACAAATTACTTATACCTCGAATCTCCTCATCTGTAAAACGGGGATAACACCTACCTTATGAAATTAGTATGAGAATTAGTACCAAGCGATTATCAATGAGGCTGGCGGTGGGCACACTCAATAATGGGACAGCGCTGCAGCCGCTTAACTTCTCCATTAAGTCTTTTGTCCGTACTTATGACAGGGTAAGAATATATTTTCTCCAACGCTCCAACCGGCACCGAAAAAGGACACTAGGTTTCCAGAGGATGCAAGGCCCCGCCCGGTTCGCGGCACACACTCGGGTCACGGACGCCGACTGCAGTCCCGGAGCCTCTCCACCTGCGTCGCCGAGCCCTGGCGGGCGCAACCGATTCCAGGCCGTTATAGAGACGGGGCCGAGACAGGCTGGACGTGAGGCCGAGCGCCATTTCACCGAAACCCGCTCCACACCACCACGTCTAGAGGGGACGCCTCGAAAAAAATAGAGTACAAAAAAAAAAAAAAAGAAAGAAAGAAAGAAAGGGCAAGGAAGCCGGAAGTGACGCACAGCAGCGAGGAACCGGAAATGACAGCACCACGCCGGAAGTTTACCCGTTTCCAGGGCGCCGGCTCCCCCGCCCCCCAGCTCCAACCAGGTAGCTGGTGTCGGGACGCTGGAAAGCGACTCGGTGGAGCGGGTGCTAGCCGACGGCGGCCGCCGCCACAGCGGGTCGCGCGGAGTAGCAACAGAAGACGGCGGCCGCCGCACCAGCCAGCGCGTGTGGAGGATAAACGGCCGGCACGGTCGTCGCGGTGATCCGTCCAGGGAAAGAGTGAGCGAGGGCCAGGGCTCTCGTCTTAGCGAAGACAGACAAAGAATCCGCGAGGAGAGCGACCGCCGCTGCCGGGTACCGACGGGAAGAGGAAGTGAAGACGTCGGTTTCTCCCGCGATGACTCGAGAAGGGTCAGCGAAGACCTGGACCACAGTGGAGACGGCGGCCACCGTCCCGGCAACTCTTGGGAGATACTGAGGGGAGGCCTCAGCAGCGACGCGAGCTTCAGTGAAGTCGGAAGCCACCCGACTAGTGACTCGGGATCCGTCAGAGACGACCGTGGCCTCCGCCTCGGCGGGACTTGGGAGGAGGTCCGGGAGGTCCGGGGCCCCCGAGCCAGCGACTCGGGCGAGAGGGGCAGTGACGACCGCCGCCGCCGCTTCAGTGGCTCTTGGGAGGGCGCGAGTGTGGGTGGCGACCGCAGTCTCAGCAGTTCCTGGGAGGCGGTGAGTGAAGACCGCGGCTACTTGGCTAGCGACTCCTCCGCGGTGAGCGTCAGCGAAGACGCCAGCCGCCGCCGCTTCTGGGAGAGGGAAAGCGAGGACGAAGGTTCCCGCTGCCGGGCCTCCTGGGGGCGGACGACGGAGGACGGCGGCCCCGGGCCTAGCGACGACGAGGGAGACAGCCGCTGCTGCAGTGGCTCGTGGGTGACAGCGAGCGAAGACCGCCGCAGCAGCGGGGGCCTGGACTCGACGCCCCCCGGAGTCCGAGTCGCCGCACCATGCCCGGGGTGTCCGATTCGGGCCCGTCCACCTCCTCCACGGAGACTGCGACCCCGTGTGAGTCGGACCGCTTCGCTGGCTCTTGTCTCTGCCGCACTCCACTTTTCTCACTCCAGCCCCTTCTTGGCATTTCCCTTTCTCACCTGTCACTCATCTCTTTCCCCTTAATAGACCTATTTACAGTGGGTCCCAAGGCTCATCTGGTCACCTGGTCCCCATCCTTCCTCGTTTCAGCTTTACTTACCTTTTTTTTTTTTTTTTTTTGCGCCCATCTGCGCTCATTCCTGAGACTTCGTTCCTGCAGCTGCTAAGTCGCTTCAGTCGTGTCCGACTCTGTGCGACCCCATAGACGGCAGCCCACCAGGCGCCCCGGTCCCTGGGATTCTCTGGGCAAGAACACTGGAGTGGGTTGCCATTTCCTTCTCCAATGCATGAAAGTGAAAGTGAAGTCGCTCAGCCGTGTCCGACTCTTAGCGACCCCATGGACTGTAGCCTACCAGGCTCCTCCGTCCATGGGATTTCCCAGGCAAGAGTACCGGTGCGGGGTGCCATTGCCTTTCCTAGGTGATAGCAACTCTTGTTAACATTTATGGACCCTTTTAAATTCTTGGCGTCTCTGCGGCATTTGACTCTGTCTGTGTAAATAGTATTTGTTTGTTGTTGTTTAGTCGCTAAGTCGTGTCCGACTCTTTGCGACCCCATGGACTGTAGCCTGCCAGGCTCCTCTGCCCATGGGATTTCCCAGGTAAGAACTCTGGAGTTGGTAGTCATTTCCCTCTCCAGGGGATCTTCCTCAAGCAGATTATTGAATTCGCGTCTCCTGCATTGGCCAGGCGGGTTGTTTATCTCTGAGCCACCATAGAAGCCCTGGAGATACTAGACTCACCTAATTTTCTTCCTTCCACTTTTCCGACTCTCCCTGTCTGTCTAGCTAGCTAGCTCTCCACCCATCCATCCTGACTTTTCTTCTATCCTCTCCATAAATGATGCTTTTTTTTCCCCCTCTCAGACAGTGCCTTCACTGATGCTTGATGCTTTTTTCCTTGTTATGTACTATGACTTCAACCCTACTGAGGATCTCCGAATCTGTTATTCAGTCATCCAGTAAATATTTATTGTCTACTGTGTGCTTTTTCTTAAGGATATGTGAGCGAAGAAGACAAACACATTCCTTCCTCCTAGTGGGGAAGATAAATACTGAGTAAGTAATTACTAGCATGATGAGTTATAAGGAAGAATAGAGGGCCCCTGCCTCCAGTGTAGGGTAAGGTTGGGGATCAGAGAAAGCTGCCTACGGCTGAGACACAGCTAACTGTGAGATCTCAGCTCCAGACCTCTCCTTGGAGCTGCAGACTTATATGTACAGCTCCCTGTGGAACTCTTCCTTGGGCACCTCAAGATTGACACATTCAAAATATGATTTTGTATCATTATGTCCTCTCTCTCCTTTAGTGTTGGTTGTTTCAGTGGCACTGTACCACTTCTGTAACTTAGTCATACACCTTGGAGTTGTCCTGTTATTCTTCCCTTATTTCACACACCAAATCCCTCTAAGTTCATTTCATCCTGTTTGCATAATATATGTTGAGTCTGTTTCCTTTTCTGTTCCTACTGCCGTTCTCTTAGTTGAGGGTCTCAACCTCTCTGGTGGAGACTTCTGTAGATATCTTCCTACATGGTCTCCTTGAGTCTCTTCTCTTGCCCTTTTGCTCCCCAGTCCATTAATTCCCCTCATTGCAGCCAGTGTTACACATCTGATCATTCTTAGTCCTCTACTTAAAATCCTTTAATGACTCCCTGCTGTCTGTTCAACTCTAACAAGTTCTAGCACAGCCTGCCTCTTGTCTAATTCTAGCCTCTTTTCCTTTCAACCTTATGCTTCCACAGTAGGGTGGGGATTTTTATAGTTTATTGAACTGTCCAGGATGCCTTTCCCTGCATGCATTTCACCTGGCAAAGTCCTGCTAATCCTTGAAGATTTATCTCAGGTGTTACCTTTTCTAGGAACCCTTTTCTGCTCTCCTTCCCTCCTCTCCTAGCTGAGTTAGAAGTCTTCTGCTTCCATAAGTTCTTAGGAATATTTCTGTCGTTGATCTTACTACATTGTTTTGTATTTTGTATTTGTATATCTCTGTGAGTTCCTTGAGGACAGAGATCATGTCTTTTAATCTTTTTATACTTATGATAGATACAAGGTTAATGTTGAGTGGGTGGATGAATGAATGAATAAACTGGAATGGCATGTGGTGAGAAAAATGGTTGTGAAATTAGATGGAGGCAAGTTATGGGAGGCCTTCCTGGTGGTGCTAGTGGTAAAGAACCTACCTGCCAATGCAGGATACATAATGAGATGCGGGTTGGGTCCCTGAGACGCAGGAAGGTCCCCTACAGGAGGGCATGAAAACCTGCTCCAATATTCTTACCTGGATAATCCCATGGACAAAGGAGCCTGGAGGGCTGCAGCCATAGAGCCACAAAATCAGACACGACTGAAGTGACTTAGCACCCAGCAAGTTATGGCAAGGCATAGACCATCATACTGAGAGCCTCTAGATGAGCACTGGATAACCAGAAGCAGTTTGGAGTGTGGAGGCATGAAGTGATCAGGATAGCATATGATGGGTTAGAGTGTTCCTGTATAAAATGGATTAAAATGGGTAGAATGTCATTTGTAGACCTTGCAGAACTTGTTTAAAGGAGAATAATGGAGATTTCACTGGTGATCCAGTGGTTAGGGCTCTGCACTTTTACTGCAGGGGACATGAATTTAGTCCCTGGTCAGGGAACTAAGGCCCCACTGCTCATCTGGAGAACCAAATACAAACCCTTATGCCAAAGTTTAAAAGAAAGAAAGAAAGGAGAATAATGAAGGTCTGACCTAGGGGGATTAACATCATTAAACATCAAGTAGTTTGGTTTTTTGTGGAGTGCTTCCTTATTCCCTTGCCTGGATACATATATCTCAGTTGTTCTTCAGAGACTTGCTCCACTGTTTCCTCCTCTTCCTCCTTTACTTTATCTGTACTCTTACAAGGTTACTGTCAGGTTTTTTGTTGTGTCGAATTTATCCCAATAGTTTTAAAAGCATCTGTGGAAAAAAAAGTCTAAAAAATGTTTAAAATCCATGTCTGTTCATTGTATTATCATAGTGCCTGGCATATGGTAGATGCTCAGAAAGGATTTTTGAATAAAATGCATAGTATTTTGCTAACAGTTGGTGTAAGAAATGATTTCAGCTGTCAGCTGATTTGAACTATTTACTTCCTTCTCCAACTACTGTCTGTTCATGCTTAGATACTTTTGGTGCTTCTGGTTCACAATGCACGTTAAGATATTTCACAAGACAGTAAGGCTGACAATGCAGTCTTGATGTTTGGAACATGAAATTATAAAATATGACACTTCATGTGTGAAGTAAAAGTTGTGACTTACCATCCCTTTCTTAGTGTAGGATATATGAGAAAGATACGAAAACCTTGATAAGATGTATCTGCCCATGTGAGATAAGGTTCTGGTTAAGTCTTTTCCACTGGAGAGTAGGCCTTTGTTACAGAGAATAGTTGGGCAGCTTTCCAAATGGTCACCTCTCTCCTCCCTCTACCAAAGACATGAAGCGATTTTTTTTTTTTTTTGGTTTTTCACAGTGATAACCTGGTGGAGTTTTGAAGGTAAAATGTATGAAAACGAGGAGGCCTCGTAAGACTCTGGCCCTGAGGAGTTTCTCACTCTTAGGCTAGTATATACCCGGCCCCCACTTGAGTGCTTCTGGAAGTTTGTGGTTCCAGTGGCTTCTGCTCCAGGTGAGCTGAACTTGACCTGTCTCTCCAAATTCAGGATGGCTGTTTGCCCTGAGACTGGAATTCTGATGAGTCTAAGAAAAGTTGATTTTCAGTTTGTTCAGCTTTTTTCCTGTATGAATGTAGGTGATGACTTCTGTGCTGTTTACATTATTAGAGCTGAAAATGAAGTCTGATTAAGATGTTATTCATGAATATCTTTGTAGTAAATTATTTGGAAAGCCAAAGTGACTTTGTACTTTTGGTTCAATTGTTGCTTTAGTCTTTTTTATTTTGAATTTATTTTTTAATTGGAGGATAATTGCTTTACAATGTTGGGATGGTCTCTGCTGTACATCAGTGGGAATAAGTCATACTTTGTTACCACTACCTCTTAAACCTCCCTCCTGGCTCTAGGTCGGCACAAAACGCCGAGCTGGGTTCCCTGTGTTATAGAGCAGCTTTCCATTAGTTACCTGCTTTACACGTGATAGATTATATATGTCAATGCCTAGGCTTTTTCAGTTTTGCAGTATATTTTAAGCAATTTGGTTTTTCAGTAGGTGCCAGGAAGAAAGTGCATTTTGGTAGCATACATGATGCAGTGCGTGCTGGAGATGTAACGCAGCTTTCAGAAATCGTACGACGTGGTGCCAGCATTAACGAAGTTGATACTCTCCATAAATTTACCCCTTTACATTGGGCAGCACATTCTGGCAGTTTGGAGGTAAGAAACTATAAATTATTAAACTGTGTAAGTTTGGAGCTGTTGGCAGCTTTGTAAATTTAGCAAACAGGACTGAGGCCTTATGCTGGGCACCGCAAATGTTTTTCTTTTTTAAATTTTATTGAAGCATAGTTGATTTACAGTGTTAATTTCTGCTGCTTAGCAGAGTGATTCAGTTATACATATATACACAAATATTTTTCTTTTCAATTCACTGTAACATTTGGGTGTTCTGGTTAGCTTTGTAATAAATTGTATCCTAAAACTTAGTGGCATAAAATAACTATTTATTCTTAGGAGTGAAGCAGGAATTTGGATTTGCATTTGTCTAGATGAAGTGCTTCATGGTGCATATTGATGTAGTGAGAACTGATCACGAGGTTTGTTGATTCTCTTCCATCTTTGACTCTCAGAATGGTCCTCTCTACCTTCATAGCCACTGCTTTAGAGCTACTTGATTTCCTTATTTTATTGGATCATCTACCTCTAGTTATAACTGACACACAAGATTACTGCTCTAAAACAGAAGCAGTAAGCCTTTCTTAAAGAAAGTGAAAGTGTGAAAATGTTAGTCACTCAGTCATGTCTGACTCTTTGTGACCCCATAGACTGTAGCCCACCAGGGTCTGCTGTCCATGAAATTCTCCAGACAAGAATACTGAAGTGGGTTGCCATTCCCTTCTCCAGAAAACCTTACTTAAGTCCTTGTAGTGACTCTCTACTCTGTAGGATAAAGTTTGAGCTGTTTAATATGGTAGACTACCTCTTCACCTCCATGCCTGTCAGACTTGTTTTATGCTTCAGTACAGGTGACTGTCATTTCTCAAACTAGTCTACTGTTTCATATTATTGTAGACTGTGTATGAGTCATTTCATTTGCCTGGTCTCACCTCTTCCCAGTTGAAATCCAGCTCAAGTAGCACCTACTTGGCAGAGCCTTCTGTGTTTCCCCCTCAGTATCATCCAACTAGCAACTTTTCCCTCAGTTTTATACACATTTGAAAAATTCTGTTTATTACATGAAGTTGTATTCTCTGTTAGATTTTGAACTCTTTGAAGGTACCATTTTTTCATTTGAATTTTATTTATCTTTTTTTCCTCAGTATCTAGTATAGTATCTGGCATATTGGAGTCACATTGTGGATTCCCAATAAATGTTTGTTGTATTGCTGAGTTTGTTGAATTAAATTTATATTTTTAGTGTCTAGCACAATGTATAGCAACTGTTCAAGAAATGTTTGTTGAATTTTAACAAAATTAAATAAAAAGTTTTGGTGCATTTCTTTGTTGCCATTTAAAGATCATCTCCTACTTCTCTACTTCAGTGTTGCACTAATACCTTTACATTCTGTTATCCTTTTGAGATTTCTTAAGACTTGTGAGACTTATGTTGGTAGTATAAAATGACAGCTAAATTAATAACTGGTGAAAACTGTGCTTTATTAGACTTCATTTTTTTTCTTCTATCAGGTGAAATCAGCTTTTGAGCCCCTGTAGTTCAGTTCAGCCGCTCAGTTGTGTCCAACTCTTTGTGACCCCATGTACTGTAGCCCACCAGGCTTCCCTGTCCATCATCAACTCTTGGAGCTTGCTCAAACTCATGTCTATCGAGCTGCCATCCAACCATCTCATCCTTTGTCGTCCCCCTTTTCCTCCTGCCTTCAGTCTTTCCTAGCATCAGGGTCTTTTCAAATGAGTCAGCTCTTCACATTAGGTGGCCAAAAGTATTGGAGTTTCAGCTGCAGCATCAGTCCTTCCAATGAATATTCAAGACTGATCTCCTTTAGGATGGATTGGGTGGATCTCTTTGCAGTCCAAGGGACTCTCAAGAGTCTTCTCCAACACCACAGTTCAAAAGCACCAATTCTTCAGCACTCACCTTTCTTTAAAGGGTCCAACTTTCACATCCATACATGACTACTGGGAAAATCATGGCCTTGACTAGATGTATCTTTGTAGGCAAAGTAATGTCTTTGCTTTTTAATATGTAGTCTAGGTTGGTCATAGCTTTTCTTCCAAAGAGCAAGCATCTTTTAATTTCATGGCTGCAGTCACCATCTGCAGTGATTTTGGAGTCCAAGAAAATAAAGCCGATCACTGTTTCCACTGTTTTCCCATCTATTTGTCATGAAGTGATGGGACTGGATGCCATGGTCTTAGTTTTTTGAATGTTGAGTTTTAAGCCAGCTTTTTCACTCTCCTGTTTCACTTTGATCAAGAGGCTCTTTGCTTCCTTTTCACTTTCTGCCATAAAGTAAACTTTTAGTTCAGATATATTTTGCATCTTCAGAATTTTATTTTATTTTTAAAGTTCTCTTTTTTTCTATTTGATGAATCATTGTTGTCATCATACTTTAATTCATTAAACATAAATTCTTTAAAAAATAATTTCTTTTCATTCTCTGAAGCTATTTATTACAGCATTGAAGACTAAGTTGAGCATCTGTATCCTCTCAGAGAAAGTTTCTATTTAATTCATTTTCCATGTGTAATATGGAAAATGTGTAATGTATATATTACACATTCTTATTTTTTAATTAGGTCCCATTTGTTTATTTTTGCTTTTATTTCTGTTCTCTTGGGAGACTGACCTAAGATAAAATGTTGGTATAATTGATGTCATAGAATGTTTTGCCTGTGTTCTCTGCTGGCAGTTTTATGGTGTCATATCTTATTTTTTTAAAGTCTTTAAGCCATTTTGAGTTTATTTTTGTATCTGGTGTGAGAGCGTGTTCTGACTTCATTGATTTAATGAGGCTGTCAAACTTTTAACATCACTTGTTGAAGAGATTGCCTTTTTCTCATTGCACGTTCTGGTGGACGTTTAAGGTTGTATATCATAACACCTCTGGGTTCCGATTCTACTTCCTGTATCCCTCTTCCCTGGGGTGCTTGTTCTGTGTTTGTATATTGGTTTGCTTGGACTAATTTTGTGGAATCTGTTTTCCTCACAGTGTGTGTCCACTGTTCATTTTTTTAGAAAATTCTTTTATTTTTAAATATTTATTTAGTTTGGCTGCATGGCTTGAGAGATCTTAATAAGTAGTTTTCTAACTGGAGATTGAATTTGTGTCCCCTGCAGTGAAAGAGCTGAGTCCTAAGCAGTGGATCACCAAGGAATTTCCCTCTTATTTTTATTTTCAAATAAAATAGGGGCTTCATAGGGGTCACCCCTGAGACAGCATAGCTTAGTGGTCAGCCAGTGATTAATCAGAGGCTGTGCCTAACTACCTGAGCCACTAAGGCATCCACCTTGCTAATGATTCTGTGTATGGCTTGGGGAATGTCTTCAAAGTCCAAGCAGTTTACAAGTCAGCTTGCCTTTTTTTCCCCATGTATTTTCAGACCTTAGCCAGGAATGTCCAGCCAGCTTGGGACTTCTTCAATCTTTCTTGGCTATGAACGATGTTGTACATGTACCCAACTTTTAGACCAGAAAGGATAAGTGGAATCTTAGCAAGGCCTTTGAATGTTGAGTTTTAAGCCAGCTTTTTCACTCTCTTTCTCTTTCATCAAGAGGCTTTCACTTTCATCAACATTCGAAATCTTAGCAACTTAGGTTGTCTCATTTCTTGAATTTTTCTGTTAATTTTCTAGGAGGATTTTAGTATTGTGTTTGCCCCAACCAGTATCATGACTTCTTCTGATGTTGGCTTTCCTAGATTGTTGCCACTGAGGAGTAGATTTGTTTTTAAAATGTGCCTGGGCAAGGGCCTCTCAGTCTCTTCAGCAGGGCAGTGGAGCTCTCCACCTGGGTAGAACTCCTGTGTCATGAAGCTGGGGCTAAAGATGCTTATAGTCCTAAGCTAATATGCCACAGGCTCCTCCTGTTCTTAGAATCAGCAGATATTTCTTGATACATGCTTCTCATTTGTTATATGCCTTGCAGAGTCTTTAAATTGTTTTTTTTTTTTGGCCATGGCTGCTTGGCATGCAGAATCTTAGTTCCCCAACCAGGGATCCAACCCATGTCCACTGCAGTGGAAGTGCAGAGTCCTAACCACTGGACTGCCAGATGGTTGTTTTTGACAGTTTTGTCGAGCTTTGTCATTTGCTTCTTGGGGAGGATTTGCTAAGCTCCTCACTTAGTCATTTTTGAAGTCGTGCTGATTGGTCAGTTGATTATTGACAGAGATGCAAATATAGTCCAGTGGAAAACAGTTTTTTTATTAAATGGTGTTGGCACAACTGGACAGTTGTATGTAAGAAAGTGAACCTTAATTCATACTTGGTACTATATATGAATATGTACTGAAAACAGATCATAAACAAATGTGAAATTTAACCTTAATAAAACTTCTAGATGAAAACGTAGGAAATTTTTGCAAATCATAAATATGACTTGCCGGGGTTCAGCCCCGGTGGATCCAGGGAATTTGAAGCAGGGATGGTGTCAATGAGGAGAGATTTATTTATTTAGAGATATAAAGAGAGATTAGGAAAGAATAGTGTAGTGGTGAAAATAGAGGAGAAAAGAGGCTGTATTCTTTGGTTTACATAGAAAGCCAATAAAGCCCTGAGACAAGGGACTTGCATCGTTTATGTAGGCCGCAGGCGCCCGCTGAATAGCAGAGGGTGCCTCTCACGTGGGTCTTAGAGGCCCAGGCAAATAAGTAGACACCACGACCCTCTATTCTCCAGATGGGAATTTAGCCTGAAAAGGGAGAATAAGAAAAGAACGACATGGGGGAGCCAAGCATTGGTGCAAGACCCACAACTTTATTTTCAAAGGCAGCTTATATACCCCAAATAATGGAATATGCAGAGTTATGCAGGGGCATCAGTCCTGACCCTTATTGAGACCAGGCTTTCTTTTTGCATACCTTCCCGTATACAAAAGGTCTCAGGCGATTTACATTATCTTCTGGCCAAGAGGCCTGTTAACATTTTTATGGCTCTTTTCCTAGATAAATGTCTATCAACCAGAAAACTCATTTTCCCTTGAAGTGTTTTTTTCTTTAATCTGCATCACCCTCAAAGTACTAAATAAAGTTACATTCCTGTAGAAAAAAGGTGCAGTGGGTTATAACAAAGAAAGTATTTAACTCAAAGATCTAATGTTGCTAATGCCGGGGCTACTACCTGTTTTTTCTACATACCAACTATATCAACAAATAAAAATATGAAAACTTGGCAACAAGTATTGGCTCAACAATGAAACCCTTAATCAGTCCTATCTAATGATTTTGACTCCTCAGAAGGCCCTACATTCCTAGGATGTTTTAAGCTTCCTGTGCCTCTTGTGGTCAGGAGACTGTAAACAATCACATGCGTAGCTGTAAGAATCTGGATAAACCTGTCAGGCAGGCTAGAAAGCCATCAGAGGGGTTTTTGGATTGAAACACTCTTATTATGCCCAGGAGACTTATTATCTAAAAGCTGTAAATTAACTTTTTCCAGAAAAGGTAGGGGGGGACAGCCCCCTGTTAATTCCAGAGTTGGTGAAAGGCATAATATAGTAAGGCAGACAGATTCTGGTTTTGGGGTAGATGCTTGGGTAGGTCCAGGGAGGTTCCCTCGAGATCCGACTTGCCTTTGCCTGTCAGGTCTCTTCCTCATGACCTTTGCCATAGGCAGGATTCCTCGTGCTGGCTCCCGGCAATGACTAAGAACTTGTAGCCAGAATGTATGACTCTCACAATTCAGTAGTAAAATAAAAAATCCAGTTAAAAATGGGCAAATGGTTTCAGTAGACACTTTCTCAAAGAGTATATATGACTGGTAATGAGCACATGAAAAAAGTGTTCAACATCATTAGCCAGTAGGAAAATGCTAATTAAAACCACAATTAGATGCCAGTACACACCTATTAGAATGGCAAAACAAAAAGAAAAACATAACCCAGATAAATGATAATACCAAGTATGGACAAGGATATGGAGCAATGAGAAGCCTCATACACTACCGGTAGAGTGTAAACTGATACAGCCACTTTGGAGAACAGTTTGGCAGTTTCTTGTAAAATGAAACATATACTTATCTGTGTCCTAGCAAATTCACTTGTACATATTTACCCAGGATAGAGACTTTGTACATGAATGTTTACAGTGGTTTCATTTAGCACTACCTATGCAGTGTTAGCATATACTCCATAAATATTTGTTGAGTAAAAACGAATGACTTACTGTGATTATTAGTGAGGTTGAGCACCCCCCTCATATTTTATCAGCCATTAATCTCCATGATAGACAGATGATACCTAAGTTACTGCCCTTTCCAAAAAATGATATAATGACTGATGTGACAGTGTATCTGAATGACACAAAGAAACTTCTTGAAGGTAGACAAAGTTGAAAATATAAACACAGTGACACTATATGTGGCACAGACCTCTAGTATTATATTTGTTGAGACTTAAGTTAATTTTAAAAGATCTTAAGACTTATTTGACTCCCTCTCATCGTTTCTCTGGTGGCTCAGAGGTTAAATCGTCTGCCTCCAATGTGGGAGACCCGGGTTTGATACCTGGGTTGGGAAGATCCCCTGGAGAAGGAAATGGCAATCCACTCCACTATTCTTGCCTGGAGAATCCCATGGGCGGAGAAGCCTAGTAGGTTACAGTCCACGGGGTTGCAAAGAGTTGGACACGACTGAGCGACTTTACCTCACCTTCACCTCACCCATTGTTTAATGTGCTATTTATTTTCTTTTGTTATTCAGTCACTAACTGTTGTCTGACCCTTTGTGATATCGACTGCAGCCAGCCAGGCTTCCCTGTCCTTCACTATCTCCTAGAGTTTGCTCACATTCATGTCCATTGAATTGGTGATGCTGTCTAACCATCTCATCCTCTGTTGTCCCCTTCTGCCTTCAATCTTTCCCAGCATCAGGGTCTTTTTAAATGAGTCAGTTTTTTGCATCAGATGGCCAAAGTATTGGAGTTTCAGCTTCAGCATCAGTCCTTCCAATGAATATTCAGGACTGATTTCCTTTAGGATGGACTGGTTAGATCTCCTTGCAGTCCAAGGGACTCTGAGGAGTCTTCTCCAACTCCACAGTTTGAAAGCGTCAGTTCTTTGGCACTCAGCTTTATAGTCCAACTCTCACATCTATACATGACTACTGGAAAAACCATAGCTTTGACTAGATGGGCCTTTGTTGGCAAAGTAATGTCTCTGCTTTTTATTAAGCTGCCTAGGTTGGTCATAACTTTTCTTCCAAGGAGTAAGCGTCTTTTAATTTCATGGCTACAGTCCTCGTTCACAGTGGTTTTGGAGCCCAAGAAAATAAAGTCAGCCACTGTTTTCCCATCTATTTCCCATGAAGTGATGGGACCAGATGCTGTGATCTTAGTTTTCTAATGTTGAGCTTTAAGCCAACTCTTTCACTCTCCTCTTTCACTTTCATCAAGAGGTTTTTTTAGTTCCTCTTCTGCCATAAGGTGTCATCTGCATATCTGAGGTTATTGAGGTTATTTCTCCCAGCAATCTTGATTCCAGCTTGTGCTTCCTCCACCCCAGCATTTCTCAAGATGTACTTTGCATATAAGTTAAATAAGCAGGGTGACAATATACAGCCTTGACATACTCCTTTCCTGGTTTGGAACCAGTCTGTTGTTCCATGTCAAGTTCTAACTGTTGCTTCCTGACCTGCAGATTGCTGACAGATTTCTCAGGAGGCAGATCAGGTGGTCTGGTATTCCCATCTCTTTCAGAATTTTCCAGTTTGTTGTGATCCACACAGTCAAAGGCTTTGGGATAGTTAATAAAGTAGAAGTAGATGTATTTATGGAACTTTCTTGCTTTTTGATGATCCAGTGGATGTTGGCAATTTGATCTCTGGTTCCTCTGGCTTTTCTAAATCCAGCTTGTACATCTGGAGTTTTCGGTTCCCTACTGCTAAAGCCTATCGTGAAGGATTTTAAGCTACTAGCACATGAAAGGAGGTCAATTTTTGTACAGTAGTTTGAACATTCTTTGGCATTGCCCTTCTTTGGGATTGGAATGACAACCAACCTTTTCTAGTCCCATGGCCACTGCTGAATTTTCCAAATGTGCTGATATATTGAGTGTAGCACTTCAACAGCATCATCTTTTAGAATTTGAAATAGCTCAACTGAAATTCCATCGCCTCCACTAGCTTTGTTTGTAATGTTGCTTCCTAAGACCCACTTGACTTCTCACCCAGGATATCTGGGTCTAGGTGAGTGACTACACTATTGTGGTTTTCTGGGTTTAAGGCCTGTTTTGTAGTTCTGTGTATTCTTGCCACCTCTTCTTAATATCTTCTACTTCTGTTAGGTCCTTATCATTTCTGTCCTTTATCATGCCTATCCTTGCATGAAATGTTTCCTTGAAAGCTCTAATTTTCTTGAAGAGATCTCTAATCTTCTCTATTCTATTGTTTTCCTCTATTTCTTTGCATTGTTCATTTAAGAAGGCCTTCTTATCTCTCCTTACTATGCTCTGCAACTCTGCATTCAGTTGGGTATATCTTTCCTTTTCTCCCTTGCCTGTCACTTTCTCTTCTTTTTTCAGCTGTTTGTAAACCCTTCATAGACAGTCACCTTGCCTTCTTGCATTTCTATTTCTTTTGGATGGTTTTTTGTCACTGCCTTCTCAGAATAACAGTGTTTGCTCTGATACAGAATTTTCTGGACTCATTTCAAAACCTGTGGCAGAGGTTGTAAATTGGCAGCTGTTGAATGAATTTAACCACAGATATGTTTTGTTTGGCTTGTAAAGTATTGGTCAAACATAAGATTTGGACCAGCGTTTCATTCAGTGCAAAAACTGGCGGGGATAGAATGGCATTTCACCTTATGGACAAGGAAGGTGGTCTCCAGTTTTCCTCATCTCCTACCACTCCGTATTGTACACCCCACCATAAGGCCAAATGTGGGCTACCGTATCATTGTGATTGTGCTTTTGTTTTTCTAATACCTGCGCCCTCATTCACTTGTGATGCTTCTCAGGCTGTAGTATTTTATGATGATAGACTAACTTGAAAGATATAAAAATGGTAAATACCTGCTAACATGGTTAACATGGTTGTTTTCTTAATGTAGTGTCTTCATTGGCTCCTCTGGCATGGAGCTGATGTCTCCCAAGTAACCGCGAGAGGCTGGACAGCAGCTCACATATCTGCTATCAGGGGACAGGATGCTTGCATGCAGGTAATAATAACTTGGTTACTTTTTCTGTTTTTCTTATAATTTTGTTTATTTATTTATGGCTGTCGTGGGTCTTCATTGCTGTATGTGCTTTTCTCTTGTGGCGAGTGGGAGCTACTCTCTGGTTGTGGCGTGCAGACTTCTCATTGATGTGGCCTCTCTTGTTGGGGAGCACAGGCTCTAGGGTGCCCAGGCTTTGGCAGTTGGGGCTTCTGAGCTCTAGAGCACAGCCTGAGTAGTTGTGGCTCATGGGCTTAGTTGCTGCATGACACGTGGGATCTTCCTGGATCAGAGATTGAACCCATGTCTCCTGCTTTGGCAAGCAGATTCTTTACCACTGAGCCACCAGGGAAACCCTTGGTTACTTTTTAAAAAGTCAGTACATTTAATTGCTTTAGAAATTACTTCCCTAGTGGCTCAGTGGTAAAGAATCCACTGGCTAATGTAGGATATGCAGGTTCAATCCCTGGGTTAAGACAAGAAGGAAATAGCAGCCCACTCCAGTGTTCTTACCTGGGAAATTCCATGGACAGAGGAGCCTGGCGGACTATAGTTCATGGGGTCTCAAAGAGTCTGACAGGACTGAGCAATTAAATGACAACAAAACAAATCACTCAAACAGATTGTATAAGATCCAAAGTTATTTTATCTCTAAAGTAGTTGGCTATCGTGGGTTGTTTTAAGGGCTGTTACAGTCATGTCCAGATTATCATGCCTAAAATTCCTCATTTAATGTATTTCCTCAGCTAGAGTTACACATTAATATGTGTCAGGATCTAGTTTATTGGAGTAAGTAGATTGAATAAATGTCGTGAAATTGATTGAAATTTGGAGGAATACAAAATCTTATAGGCAAACAGTCCCTAACTGTAAGAAGCCTGAGATTTCTATTTGCAGTGACAGGACCTTTACTCAGTGAGTTACAAAACAGTACACATCGTAGTCTTTGAGTAAGATTCTCATGAAAGTACAGATGAGAAGAATTGTAGAACTTGAGATAGAGGAATCATAAATGGAGGGAATGAAACTTCCAAATGAAACTTCAGCTAATCCTAAAAGATTGGGTTGATTTTAAGAAGATAAGTTGTGAAGAAGCATTATAGGTAGGGAATGTGAAAAGAAAAATAGTGATTAAATTTATCGAACACACTTTGTCAATCACAGTCTCCCATGCATCACTTAATTTAATACAATGGTGTTTTGAGTTTCCTTTCATGTAGATTAGGAAACAGATTCAGAGTTAAGTATGCTGCCTATGTTAGTGAAAAAGCCGAAGTTTGAATTAAGATTTTGTCCTATTAACATCTATGCTATAATTCTGTGTGAAATCTTTGAATTGGAAAAGTGTGGTGTGTTCAAGGAATATACTGTTGTATGAGTTTGACTGAGTGTAGATAGTTTGTTATGTGAACTGTTCTGAACTAAGTTTAGATAAGCCAGATTTTTAAAATGTCTTAGTAATAGAATAAAGATTCATTTGTATAGGAAAGAGACTTTTATATGTGTGTATATATGTGTGCATATATATATATGGACATATACACACATGCACATGGATGTTAACAGGGAAATGTGGTAATGAAAACAGTATTTTAGGAAGTTATTTTAGCAAGATGCATCCAGGATTATCTAGAATGAATAGAGTTTGGAAGCAAGAAAATCAGAGACTTTTGGTATAATCACTAACCGTAGAGAATAAGATTAGTTGGTTGCAATGAGAAACAAATAAAATGATTTAAAACATCTTACAAAGCAAGCACTGACAAAGTATAGTGAGACTGTAAGGTTTTGAATCAGAATGACAGATAATTATGGCACTATAGATATGGCACTATCTGAAAGGCAGGGGAGATTTGGGAGGAAGGATGTTGAGTTCATTTTGGCCCATGTTGAGTTTAAGGTGCCTGTCGGTCATTCAGGTACAGATGGTCCAGGCAGTTGAAAAGGGCACTGGAGAGCAAGATTTCAGGAAAAATAAAGCTTAGAGAAGAGTGTCTGGAGAACTGAGAATTGAGTTTTGAAGCATGTTACTAGTAGGGATGGAAGCAAGTAGTGAAATTAGTAAAGAATTCAGAGCAGAAAGAGAGATTGAGAGCCAGCATGCATTGACTGCAAGTGAAGGAAGAAGCTGAAGAGGTCAGGTAGTGTATCAGTTACAGAATAAAACTAAGAGGAACAACACTTAAGGAAATGCCGTTGAATTTGAGAACTCTGAAGTGGGAGGTTGGCTATATTTCTGGAATGACAGAGATAGCATGCAGTTTGTAGGTGGACTTTACATTCAGGCATTGAAGTATTTAATTTGAAAAGTAGCCAATGAAAGGAAGGTACAAATACAGTAGTAACTTAAGGGGGTATCGGGGCAAATGAGGTTTACTTGATGCTTGCCTTCCCCTAAACACTAGTTTAAGCCATTCTCTCTGCCTTGTTTGTCCTTTTCTTCCTTAAAGTGATCTGTTCATTCTTAGAGCTTTTGTGATGCTTTTGGGTACTGTGCCGTGCATTTGTTACTTACCAAGTACTGCTTTTATAGTTGATTATCTTTGTCTCTACATATATCCTAATTCCCTAAGTTAGTACATCTTCGTATTCTTTGTAGTGATGTAGTAAGCCCTTGGTATGTGTTTTGTGATGATTATTGACTAGTTTGTTAATGAGAGTCAGCCAAAATCACGGAAACTATTCTTCCTAAAACTCTTGGTAGAAATTATGACTAAGTAAACTTTAGCCGAGATAATGGTAAATATAGGCTGGTTAGAAAAGAAAAAGGTTTGAGGGAAGTAAAATTGAAAAATATTAGCTAATAATTTTTTAAACTAATTACTTTGTATATTATATAGAGGGACATGTTGTGTATATTCTATAACCCATATATAGAAGCTGGGCCAAGTGTAAATTCATATGGAATCTCCTCAGATGCAGTTAGAAGTTTGATTTGGAGCTTAGAACTGGTCATTTTAATAGTGAAGTCCTTTTATTATATTAAAAACCTATTAAAAGTTAATTAAAATAATAGATTAAATCTAAATAATAGATTAAAAATCTATTAAAAGTTAATAAAAGATTCTGCTTTTGGGAATAGAGAAGTTTAAATTTTAGTTTTATTAGCTTAGCATTATTTAAGTTAGTGATTTTTAATCTGTGCTCATGAAAAATTTGTTTTATGAATTATATGTACATACTCAAATCAAAATGTGAAATCGGTTATGAGTGTCTCCTGCTGCTGCTGCTGCTAAGTCGCTTCAGTCGTGTCTGACTCTGTGCGACCCCATACAAGGCAGCCCACCAGGCTCCGCCATCCTGGGATTCTCCAGGCAAGAACACTGTCTCCTAGGTAATGTTAAAAAGGATTTCAAGCTTTTTCTTAGGACTTTCTAAGAATTCCTTAGACTTTGCGTGTAGCACATATGAAAAAAAAGTGATATAATAGCTTAGCTATAGATTAATAAATTGCTTGCCTTTAAATCTGCATCTGCACGATTTAGTGTCTGTGTTCACATACATTCCTTCTTATTTCTTTGCCTTCAGGCGCTTATAATCAATGGAGCCAACCTGGCAGCTCAAGATGATCGTGGATGCACTCCTTTACACCTTGCTGCAACACATGGACATTCTTTCACTTTACAAATAATGCTCCGAAGTGGCGTGGTGAGGTTTTCCTGTTAATATGTGAGAATGTATAATCATATAGATAGACTAACATTTGGTAGTCTGGTTATCTCTTCCTGACTTTATATCCTTCATAAGACTCTGGATGTAATTTGATCTCTCTTTTTAACTTTCTCATCTTTAAACATGGGAGCAATAATTTAATTAAATCTTCAGCAACGAAAAAAACAAGCTTAGTGGTGCAAAATATTGCAGAGGCCATAGGTCCTTCATATGAGTTCAAAGTTTACCAGGGAAGATTCTAAGGCTTCCAAACACATCTTAACCGGCAATTATAACCTTTCTGAATTGGTATGTGTTTACCCGTTTCTTTTGTAACTCTTAGTTCATGAACTAATTTACAAAGTGATTTTTATCTCCACAAATTTCATTTATTGTAATATTTATTTTTAAAATTACCCAGTGGTTATACAAAATAACTTTTTATAAGAATTAAATATTTTTCATTAACTCTTGGATTATGTTCCCAAGATATGATTTGATCATTTGAATCCATCTTTCATTTTGTTGGTCAGGAACTTGTGACCTGTAAAATGACTAGTTAAGTACCTTTTTAGAAACAGTTTCTATGTGGCAAGTTATAATCTTTTTAAAATATCTTTTATAATCTTTTTAAAAATATCATTAGTATTTTATTTTAGTTCATATGTTCAAATTAGTGGTTGCAGTAAATATTTCTGTTATATTTAGTGTTTGCCTTACAGTTTTAATAACAGCTTCTGGTTCTCATTTGTAGAATTAAGCTGCTAGACTTAGTGTTTCTGCTGCAAAATGGAAAGAAACTGAGTCCTTGTGAATGTTATCTGTAGGATCCCAGCGTGACTGATAAGAGAGAGTGGAAACCTGTGCATTATGCAGCTTTTCATGGGCGGCTTGGCTGCTTGCAGCTTCTTGTGAAATGGGGATGTAGTGTAGAAGACGTGGACTACAACGGAAACCTTCCAGGTATTTGCAAAAGCAGACATTGTGACTTTTCATAATATAAACTTGTCAAATGTTTGAATCATGTTTAAGAAGTTTAAACTGTCATCATTCTAATAGTTCCTAACCAGACTGAAGTAGTAAAATATATTTGACGTGAACATTTAAAAAAAAGGTATTTATTTATTTGGTTTTAGTCATTCTTTTGAGTATATAGTAACATCTCTTTTCTGGTTTTAATTTGTATTTTTCCTGATGACTAGGGATGTTATACATCTTTTCATATGTATAATGGCTATTTAGTTATTTTCTTCTGTGAAATACCAGTGTGAAACTTCTGCATTTTTTTTTTTTTTTTTATTAAACTGTCCTTTTTCTAATTGAATTGTAGGGGTCTTTATATATGCTAGATACAAGCTCTTTGTCACAGGTGTTGCAACTATCTTTCCCATTTAACTATCTTTTCTATGTCTTGCCTTTTCATTTTTTTAAGATATCTTTTGATGAATAGAAGTTTTAATTTTAATGTTTAATAAGCTCTTCCTTTATGGTTAGTGTTTTCTGAATCTTATTAAAAAGTCTCTTCCTACTATGTGGTCTTAAAGACACTCTTTTATGTGTGTGTGTGTATAAATTTTCCTCCCTTGGCCACACTGTGTGGCTTGAGTTATCTTAGTTCCCTGACCAGGGATTAAATCTGGACTCTGCAGTGAAAACATGGAGTCCTAACCACTGGATCATCAGGGAATTCCCAAGGACACTCTTATATTATCTTCTAGGAATTATTTCATTTTACATTTAAATCTCCAGCCCACCTGTCACTGACCTTTCTGCAATGCAAGGTTAGGGGCGGTTTCATTTTTATTTAGTACTTTATTGAATTTGCCTGATCACTTCGTTAGTCTATTGTTGTCTGCTCATTGAAAAAACGTTCAACTTTTATTTCTTTAAAACTGTACATTCTAAAAATCTATAGTTATTTTATAACCATTTATAGTATGTTTTTAATAGTATAATGTAGAGGTTAAGAATGTGGCCTCAGGACTATATTGCTTATTTTCAGATTTCTCTCTTAAAAATTATTAATTCAAAATTTATTTTTAAAGCATCTGTGTGTCAGTCCCTAGGTGCTAGGGATATCACTGCAAAGAAAACAGACAAAAAGTCTCTGCCTTTGTGTGGTGGTAAGGGGGGAGACAGACCCTAATAATAATAATGAATAAAGAAAGGCGATGCCAAAGAATGCTAAACTGCTAAGTCGCTTCAGTCGTTTCTGACTCTGTGCGAGCCATAGACGGCAGCCCACCAGGCTCTGCCATCCCTAGGATTCTCCAGGCAAGAGCGCTGGAGTGGGTTGCCATTGCCTTCTACAATGCATGAAAGTGAAAAGTGAAAGTGAAGTCACTCAGTCGTGTCCGACTCTTAGCAACCCCATGGACTGCAGCCTACTAGGCTCCTCCATCCATGGGATTTTCCAGGCAAGAGTACTGGAGTGAGTTGCCATTACCTTCTCCAAAGAATGCTCAAACTACTGCACAATTGCACTCATCTCACACGCTAGTAAAGTGATGCTTAAAATTCTCCAAGCCAGGCTTCAGCAGTAAGTGAACTGTGATCTTCCAGATGTTCAAGCTGGTTTTAGAAAAGGCAGAGGAACCAGAGATCAAATTGTCAACATCTGCTGGATCATCAAAAAGCAAGAGTTCCAGAAAACATCTCTTTCTGCTTTATTGACTATGCCAACGCCTTTGACTGTGTGGAGTCACAAACTCAGTGGACATGGGTTTGGGTGGCCTCCAGGAGTTGGTGATAGACAGGGAGGCCTGGCATGCTGCAGTTCATGGGGTCCCAAAGAGTTGGACATGACTGAGCGACTGAATTGAACTGAATGAACAAAACATATATAGGTTAAATTGCAAAGGGAAGTAGAGTGTTACAGGAGATGAAGTTAAAATAGGGTGGTGAGAGAAGCCTTCATGAAGAGTTGACAGTTGAATGAAGACTTGGAGTTGAAAGAACAGGTCTTGATATCCTGGAGGAGAAACATTTTAGGAAGAACTTCAGCAGATGTAAAGATCTTGAGGCAGTGTCATGCCTGAGTGTATTTGTGTAACAGTGAGTGGTAACACCAAGTCAGTGTAGTTGAAACAGAAGTGAGGAGGTTAGTAATAGATGATGAGGTTGAGAGGTAACAGGAGCCATTGAAGGATTTTTACATAAAGGTGATCTGTTTAAGAACATCATTTTTGGCTATTATGTTCATAGTACTAGGTTGTAATCAGGATGCTCATTAGCATGAGCATTTAAGAGCTTGATGCTATAATTTAGGCTACAATTTCTTAGCCAGAGTAGAGGCAGCGAAGATAGTGGTGGCAGCAGAGATCATGAGAAGTGATTGGGGTTTGTGTATCTTTTAAAGATAGAGCCAATAAGATTTGCTGATTGATTAGATGTGAGGAGTGACAGAAAGAGGACTGAGAGTTTTGGCCTGACCTTCACAGAAAGGAGAGCATTTCTAGTAACTGAGGTGGGGAGAGTTGTGTATGTATGTAAAAAGGGTAAGGAGTTCAGCTTTTGACCTGTGAAGTTAGAAATTCCCATAGTACATTTCAGTGTATACAATGAGTAAGTAGTTAGAGGAATCTGAACTTTGAGGGGAATTTTCTAATGGGAGGCTCAGCTGAGAGAGTGTATAGTGGCATGTGCCAACGAAGTGTCTTTCGGGTATTGTTACTTAATGGACTCTCCTGAGTTTTGCTGGTCACTTGGGCACTGCCCTATTTGTCCAGAGCCAAGATTTATGCATGAATTGGACTGTTTCCCAATAGTCACTTCTCAAGAGGTGTAAAGCCTCTCCTGTTCTTTGTAATTATTGCCTCTAAGCTTGTAGTACTCCAGAACCACTCCTTATTTTTTGCAGATTTTGGGGTATGGCTCTCCAGTCTAATTCATTATATTTTCTTTTAGGGATTCGCTAACATTAAAAACATTTTAAAAATTTATTTAGTTTTAGTTTATTTTTCGTGGTGCTGAGTCTTCAGTCCAGTGCGTGGGCTTCTTACTGTTGTAGAGCAGGGGCTGTAGGATGGGTGGGCTTAGTTGCCTGGAGGCATGTGAGATCTTTCTAGACCAGGGATCAAAACTGGTGTCCCCTGCATTGCAAGGCAGGTTCTTAACCACTGGACTACCAGGGAAGCACCCTCTGCCACCTCAACATTTCTTGTCTGTTTATGCTATTCTTGTCTGTTTTTCTTGTCATTATGGCTTTAAGAAATATCTTTCCTATTATTTTCAAGAATTTAAGAGAAGGAAAGGGTGAGATAGTTTGTGTGAATAGACTGCAGTTTTCATCCGGTTTTCTTGTTTATAATAAAAATAATGTTTATAGAAAAGTGACAAAATGCATAGTGATAGAAATAACATCACCCCTGTTTGCATAATGACTATTTTGGTTTATTTCTTCCACTTTTTCCCAAAGTATTGAGATAACTCACCTATCACCTATATTACATAGAGGGCTTCCCTGGTGGTGGGAGAAGGGGATGACAGAGGATGAGATGGTTGGATGGCATCACTGACTCAAGTGGACATGAGTTTGAGTAAACTACGGGAGCTGGTGATGGACAGGGAGGCCTGGTGTGCTGCAGTCCATGGGGTCACAGAGTCGGACACGACTGATATTATATAGAAAGCGTTTTTTTTTTTTTTAAATATAAGCTGCACAATTTGGATTTCACTTTCCATGAAAATTTTTTGAGATCTGCACTTTGGTGACTCTCATTTAGCTTTTCTAGTGTAACTAGTGTAACTCTTCAACCATTTAGCCTACTGCTATGTCCTGACTTGGAGGCTAGCTAAGGATATGTATGCTGAAAAAATGGTCTGTTATCCTTGCATCCAGAGTACATCTCTGTTATATAAGAATGTGTGTGTGTGCATACTCAGGTGTCTGACTCTTTGCAACCCCACCAGGCTCCTCTGTCTATGAAATTTTTGAGGCAAGAATACTGGAGTGGGTTACCATGCCCTTCTTTGGGAGATCTTCCCAAACCAGGGAAGGTGGTAGGTGGATTCTTTATCACTGCGCCACCTGGGAAGCCCCGTTATTTAGAGTAAAGGTAGTCATTTCCCTAGGAGAACTAGAATTAATGCGTTACTTCTTTTTTTCAAGTTATTTTATTGTCAATCTAAAATTAAATTGTTATTTTTCCTCTCACCTCTAGTTCACTTAGCAGCCATGGAAGGCCACCTTCACTGTTTTAAATTTCTACTCAGTAGAATGAGCAGTGCCTCCCAAGGTTTGAAAGCCTTCAATGATAATGGAGAAAATGTACTGGACCTGGCCCAGAGGTTCTTCAAGCAGAACATTTTACAGTTTATCCGGGGGCTGAGTATGAAGGAAATGATCCAACAGATCAAGAAAGTAAGTAATAAATCTAAAGTGTTTTAGCATTTAAAAAGCAGAATAGAGAAGAAAAGGAAAGGAGTTATAAGGCAAATGTTATATTAAAATATGTTGCATATCATTGTTCACACAGTTCATCCAGATTCTCTTCTTTGTATGAAATATTTTAAGCAGATATATATAGAGATTAATGTAGCATAATGAACATCCTTTGTACCACTAGATTTAAGAATAAAATATTAGGTTAGATATACTTGAAGTTTCCTGTTTTTCTCAATACCATTCATTCCCTTTTCTCCATCCTCAGAGGTAACCATTATTTTAGATTTATAATTCCATTCTGTGGTTTTATATTTAGTATATATGTACTCATAAAAATACACAGTATCATTCTGTGAATTTTTAGAGTAGGGAACTAAACTGTTGTAACTAATGAGAAATCCTAAAATTCAACAGCTTAAATGATATAGAAGTTTATTTCTTTTATGGGATAGCTTCAGTTGGAGAGTGAATCTTGTTCTGTGTAGTCAGTCAGAGACCTGTTGTCATCCTAACCAGCTCTCTCTCTAGGTGTTGCTAATCCAGCAGGAGGCGGGGAGAGAACAAAGTATAAGCTAGGTTTTCAAAGTCTAATTTGCGGTCATCACTTTTTTAACATCCTGTTGGCAAGAGGTTAGTCAGTCATATGGCCACACTCAGCTGTGGTACAACTCTTGTTGCTATGAAAGGAAGGAGGTTTTAGTGGACAACTTGTAGTCTTTGAAACTTTTTTTTAAAGATTGATTTATTTTTGGCTGCTCTGGATCCTTGTTGCTGTGCACAGGCTTTTTCTGATTGTGACGAGCTGGGGCCACTCCTCACTGCAGTGCGAGGGCTGCTTTTGTTGCAGGGCACTGGGCTCTAGGTGCACGGGCTTGCGTAGTTGCAGCATGCAGGCTCAGTAGTTGCGGTTCAAAGGCTGTGATGCACAGCCTTGCGCCACAGCATGTGAGACCTTCCTGAACCAGGGATGAACCCATGTCCCCGGGAAGTGGCAGGTGGCTTCTTCACCACCACCAGGAAAGTCCCTGAGACTTCTTTTAAAACTTTATAAAAATGGCATAAAACAGTATGTATTCTCTGACTTTTTGCCAAATGTTATGATTTTTTGAGGCTTATTAGACAGATAGATGTATTCTAGTTTATTCTTAAGCTTTTGTGTAGGATGGCATTTAATAAAAACATTATTATTCCATTCTCCAGTTTCATATTTAGACTGTTTACAGTTTTCAGTGTTACAATCCATGTGGTGATAAATATTCTTAAAAGTGTCCTTGTGTGCATGTATAAGATATTCTGTAGAGAAGTGCCTCACAACCTTTTTCACACATAGCCTGTACTGAAAATGATACTTGTGTGGCACACTGGTACCAGTGGATGAAACTTCTTGAGGTGTACTGCCTGTCTACTCTGAAGACAGAGTTGAGAGCTCTGCCTTGGTAAACACTTGGGAAATTCTACTTTAGGTTTTGTTTGGTGGGATATGCCCATCTTCAGTATAAATAGGTATAAATGCTGCATTCTTCTTCAAAGTGGTTGTAGTAATTTACACTCTGATCAGTAATGTTTGGTGAGAATTTAGGCAAACAATATTCAGTATTGTCAGACTTAAAAATTTTTGCCACTTAGTTGGGTATGAAGAGGTTTAACTTGTGTTTTAATTTGCATTTTTTGATTACTAATAAGCTTGAACATTGTTTCATAAAGTTACTGGCTGTTCTAGTTTACTTTTCTGTGAACTGCCTGTAGAATTATTTGTCTTTTTCTAAATTACTTGAGTTCTTTTATATAGTTCCGATACCTATTTTTTATTTTATCTGATATATTTTCTCTCACAGTGTGACTTGTTTTTTCACAAATGATGTCCTTTTTTTTTTAAAAAAGCAACTTTATTAAAATATGATTTATGTACAATAAACTATATTTAAAGTATGCAGTTTGAGTTTTACTATATATCATGAAACCACCATCACAATCAAGATGCAAAGCACTTTCATTACTTCAAATATATTTTCATACCGTCTCATCCCTTCTTTCACCCTGGCCTACACAACCACTGATTGGTTTTCTGTCGCTATAGATTAGTTTGGGTTTTCTAGTGGAACTCTTTGGAGATTCATTTGTATTATGTATATTAGTAGTTCATTACTTTTTATTGTTCAGTAGTATTCCATTGTGTGGATGGCCCACATTTTGTTTGTGCATTCTGTCTTATTGATATTCTATTTATTTGCCAATACTACAAAGTTTTGATTACTATAGCTTTATAGTAAGACTGGTAATCAGCTACTATATTTTCAACTTTGTACTTTTAAAAATACTCTTTGAGTATACTAGGTTGTTTTCTTTCCATATATAAAATTGAGAATAGCTATTGCAGGGTTGTTAAGAGGGCAAAATGAGGCAGTCCTTATAAGTGCTTACTACCAAGCTTGACATTCAGTAAGGGTCCAGTGTGTGTAATGGTTATCATTAAAAACATTTTATTAAGTATTTGCTATGTGCTAGGCACCAGGGCAGGTGTGTTCACACCTGTAGATGTTTACACACACATATATACTTAATCTCCTTCCAGTTTCTTTTGTTTTCATCACTTCCTTGTAAACAAAGGGAGTGGTCTGTGCACATGTAGAACTTGAGACCAAGTGTATCTTTATGCAAAGGGTTGAAAATGACCATCTCCTTGTATTTTGTGGTGGCCTGAGAGAAACAGGGAGATGACAGGAATAGTTCTGGTACAGTATATTCCTTTTCAACACAAGGCATGGAAAGCCTCATAATTAATAATAATCTTATTACTTTTCATTGTATCAACTGAAATAATGCTAATATGACGTTCTCATAATATTGAAACCTGAAATGTGTGACTGATTAAGGCAGGGAAAAAGAATGTATTCCTGTGTTTACTGAAATACTAAATTTTTTTACTTATAGCTTTAGCATTTCCAGGTCATGTGGCTGCCTTTAAGGGTGATTTGGAAATGCTTAAGAGATTAATAGAAGATGGAGTAATTAATATTAATGAACGTGATAATAATGGATCAACTCTTATGCATAAAGGTAATTTATGATTCCTGCTTCAGTTTTGACACAATTTCTGTTGAGTTACTTACCTGTTAAAATAATTATTCACTAGAAGCACATGAAAATGTAAAATTTTTCCTGATATGCTGAGAGGTATCAGTCTACCTTATATGGTATCAGTTCAGTTTAGTTCAGTCGCTTAGTCGTGTCTGACTCATTGCGACCGCATGAATCGCAGCACGCCAGGCCTCCCTGCCAGGCCTCCCTGTCCATCACCAACTCCCGGAGTTCACTCAGACTCACAGGTCCATCGAGTCGGTGATGCCATCCAGCCATCTCATCCTCTGTCGTCCCCTTCACCTCCTGCTCACAATCCCTCCCAGCATCAGAGTCTTTCCAATGAGTCAACTCTTCGCATGAGGTGGCCAAAGTACTGGAGTTTCAGCTTCAGCATCATTCCTTCCAAAGAACACCCAGGGCTGATCTCCTTCAGAATGGACTGGTTGGATCTCCTTGCAGTCCAAGGGACTCTCAAGAGTCTTCTCCAACACCACAGTTCAAAAGCATCAATTCTTCAGCGCTCAGCTTTCTTCACAGTCCAACTCTCACATCTATACATGACTACTGGAAAACCATAGACTTGACTAGACGGACCTTAGTTGGCAAAGTAATGTCTCTGCTTTTGAATATTCTGTCTAGATTGGTCATAACTTTTCTTCCGAGGAGCAAGTGTCTTTTAATTTCATGGCTGCAATCACCATCTGCAGTGATTTTGGAGCCCAGAAAAATAAAGTCTGACACTGTTTCCACTGTTTCCCCATCTATTTCCCATGAAGTGATGAGACCAGATGCCATGATCTTCGTTTTCTGAATGTTGAGCTTTAAGCCAACTTTTCACTCTCCTCTTTTCACTTTTAGCAGAGGCTTTTTAGTTTCTCTTCACTTTCTGCCATAAGGATGGTGTCATCTGCATATCTGAGGTTCTTGATATTTCTCCTGGCAATCTTGATTCCAGCTTGTGCTTCTTCCAGCCCAGCATTTCTCATGGTGTATTCTGCATATAATTTAAATAAGCAGGGTGACAATATACAGCCTTGTCGTACTCCTTTCCTATTTGGAACCAGTCTGTTGTTTCATGTCCAGTTCTAACTGTTGCTTCCTGACCTGCATATAGGCTTCTCAAGAGGTCTGGTATTCCCATCTCTTTCAGAATTTTCCACAGTTTATTGTGATCCACACAGTCAAGTTGCTTTGGCATAGTCAACAAAGCAGAAATAGATGTTTTTCTGGAACTCTCTTGCTTTTTTGACGATCCAGTGGATGTTGACAATTTGATCTCTGGTTCCTCTGCCTTTTCTAAAACGAGCTTGAACATGTAGAAGTTCACAGTTCACGTATTGCTGAAGTAAGGCTTGGAGAATTTACTAGCATGTGAGATGAGTGCAATTGTGCGGTAGTCTGAGCATTCTTTGGCATTACCTTTCTTTGAGATTGGAATGAAAACTGACCTTTTCCAGTCCTGTGGCCACTGCTGAGTTTTCCAAATTTGCTGGCATATTGAGTGCAGCACTTTCACAATATCATCTTTCGAGATTTGAAATAGCTCAACTGAAATTCCATCACCTCCACTAGCTTTGTTCGTAGTGATGCTTTCTAAGGCCCACTTGACTTCACATTCCAGGATGTCTGGCTCTAGGTGAGTGATCATACTGTTGTGATTATCTGGGTGGTGAAGATCTTTTTGTACAGTTCTTCTGTGTATTCTTGCCAGAAATGTCAGCTCAGTGATGGGAATATATACTGTAGGATTTATTCTTGACAATCTAACTTTTATTTATAAAATAAACCAAATCTTTAACCTACTGCATGTGAATTTCCATTCTGTTTCATTTGTGATATGTCATAAGTTTCCTCATAATCAATGGCATATAATTCTTTTAAAAATCTTAGTGTAAAAGTAGGCTTATTAATATAGTCTTGTATTTAAATTGACTTTATTTCATACATTACTTCTGGGAGTCCCAGTTGCAGATTGTGTTTCTCTTGGCTCTGTTGTTAGCTTAATCATTAAAGTTCATGTAAGTCATATTGTGTCTCAAGTATAGAATTTAAGCACCATGTTTTATCAGAGAGAGAGAGTCAGTGGAGCAGGAGAAAGAGGAACATGAAAAGGGATTTCTCCTCACACAGAAAGGTCCTCACTTGCAAACGTTTTACCCTAGACTTGGAGAATTTCATTCCACCTATCTCTGCTGAATGTTTAGGTATAAAACACTTTACCATGACTTTTGTGAATGGGGAGGAAATTCAAAATGTTCATAGAGTATTTTTTAAAATGTGGTACCCTGGAGCAAAGTTTCATATCATATCCTATATATATATAAAACCATTTCTATTGCTAATATTTATGTGAGGTGTCATTGTTGTAGCATTGTAGCAAAGATGGGCATCTTGAGGTCTGGGAAATCCCATAGTGTTCTCTTTTTAATATATATTTATTCATTTTTTTGGCTGTGCCAGGTCTTAGTTGCCACGTGTGGAATCTTTAGTTATAGCATGAGAAATCCTTGGTTGCAGCATGTGGGACCTGGTTCCCTCCACCAAGGATTGAACCCTAGGCCCTCTGCGTTGGGAGTGTGGAGCCTTAGCCACTGGACCATCAGGGAAGTCCCCTGCAGTATTCTGTGTTAGCTGGTTTTGGATTTGCTGAGAGAAATCCCAGTCTCTTGAAAAGCCAGCACTGAGATTTGGTGATGAGTCAAGCGGAGACGGGGAGGACGAGAGCCTTGCAGGCCTCTGTAAGCTGGCTGCAGTGCTATAGTGAGGGCATTGCCATGTCACTGGGTCTGGCTTTGTGTCCTTTCCTCACTGTTGCCAATATTGAAGGTAGACTGACTTTTACAGCATCAGAGTCATACCAAAAGTTCCTCTTCTTTGACTCATTTTTCAGAGGCATGTATATATTCAGCAGGGCTTCCCAGGTGCCTCAGTGGTAAAAGAATCCACCTGCCAGTCCAGGAGATGGCTGAAGATGCTAGTTCGATCCCTGGGTTGGGAAGATCCCCTGCAGAAGGAAATGGCAACCTGCTCCAGTATTCTTGCTTGGAAAATCCCGTGGACAGAGGAGCCTGGTGGGCTATAGTCCATGGGATCACAAAGAGTCAGACATGACTAAGTGAATGAACACACACACAGCACATTATTCAAATATATATGCAAAATTACACATCATTGACCTAAAGGGTTAAAAAAGTTGCAAAGTTAAGACAAGGAAGAGTTCTCCAAAGTGTCATCTTCATCCATTCATTCACTTAAAAGATAAACATTTATGGAGTCCCATATAGGGTCACAAAGAGTCAGACACAGCTGAGCAACTGAGCACACATGTATGTATTCAGCACCAGCCACATGCCTGCACGTGAAGATAGTATGAGATTTAGACCTTATTGCTAAGGAGCTACATGCTTATACAGTGAACACCTAGAGATTTGTATAAGTCAGGATGTAATTCATGACAAAAAGTATTTGGCTGTTAAAATACATTCAAGAGGAATTCAGGAGTAGATGTTAAGGAACAGAAGTTTCTTCAGGTTAAATTACAGAAGAGTGTCATGGGAATATAGATTCATATGTTAGTAAACACTAAACAAGGTGTAAAACTGTCATCATATTTAATCCTTATTCTAGTTTTATGAAGTAGTAGTGTATTATTCTTATAAATATGACATCAAGGAAATTGAGGTCCAGAGGGATCAAATTTTTTTTTAATGTTCATTAAAAAAATTGAAGTTTAGTTGATTTACAATGTTTCAGATATATAACAAAGTGATTAAGTTATATTTACATATATGTATATGTTCTTTTTCAGGTTCTTTTCCTTTGTAGATTATTATAATAAAGATATGCCATACAGTAGGTCCTTGTTATTTATTTGTTTTATATATAGTAGTCTATCTTGTTAATTCCAAATTTCCAGCATAACCACCCCCTCAGGTTTCTTGACTGAGGTTGCACAACTAGTAAGAGCAGAGCTGAGATTTCATTCATTTTCTTCATCATTTATTCATCAACTCTGTAGACGTTTATTATTTCTGTATGCCAGCCACTTTCTAAGTTCTGTCCTGTCCTCCAGTCTGTTGTTTAGTGAATCTAAACTCAAATCTTTTTAGATTGTTGAACTCCCCGCCCCCTCCGCCCCACAGTTTCCTGACTCTTGAGATGGACTGGGGAGGAGGGGAGAAGTTAGATGAGCATATAATTGGGTTATGGGCACCAGGTGTGAAAACATATAAGCTGAGTTGTAGAAGTGAAAATTAATATTGAGTGCATGTGTTTTAAGGAAAGCTAACAAACAGTTTAGGTAATCATTGAGGAGCCTGTAAATTCTGAGTTGTGAAGGTCAGAGGCATAAACTGTCTATACAGGATGACGAAAGATTTTTCAGTCTTTCACATTTACACATATTATACTTATATTTGGCCTCATACAGGATTGGTCAGGAGCTGTGAGTACAGTCGATGAGCACTGGATAAGGGTTAGCACAAAGCATAGATTATAGTTTCAAATCCATTACTTACTGGCTGTGTGATGTTACATAAATATCCTCTGTGAGCTTCAGCTTTTTTGTATCTGTATGTAAAGTTCCTACATAAGGGCTGAGCATAGCAAACTTTTGATTAAATATGTATCTGATGAATGAATAAGTGAAATAGAGAAGATAACATCTGGCCAACCTACTTTTGTTGATTATTGTAAGGATTCATATTTATAAAAGTATTCTCTAGTGGTACTGTCCAAAATTTTAGAAAATTGTTTACTGATAACAGTAACTTTTCTGTGTGTGTGTGCATTTGTTTTTGCAGCTGCTGGGCAAGGCCATATAGAGTGTTTGCAATGGCTGATTAAAATGGGAGCAGACAATAACATTACCAACAAAGCAAGGGAGAAACCCAGTGACGTGGCTAAGAGGTATCTCTATCTATTTTGCTTCTGTCTTTGTTTTTAAAAATTTGCATTTATTTTCCTATACTCAGAATTCTACCCCTGAAGATTTCTGAAATTATAGGACTCAGTCAAATGCTGATAGCATGATAATCTTCAAGCTGAATTGATGTTTGACAACGTATCAGCTCTTCTCTCTAAAGCAGTAATTTTCAGTTGGGAGATAGTATCGTCCTCTTTCTTTGTGGGGTGGTGAATTTGGAAATGTGTGCGGAGGGGTGTTGTCACAATGATGGAGACCATCACTGATGTTTCATGAGGTCAGTCCAAGAATGCCAGACATTCTACAGTGCTCAGAACAGTGGTATACAATGAAGAATTGTCCCACCCAAATGCTGGTACCTGTTGAGAAATGCTGTGTGTGTGATGGAAAGGAATAATCAAAAGGAGTTGTGTGGATTTTGAAACAGTTTAATATTTGTATTTGAATTAAATGTAACACCCATTATTGCTCACTTCAAGCTCATTTCAGAGGTCCTCAAGGATACTTAGTTCATCCATCTGTTCATTTGATTGTTTTTCATTCAGCATTTCATTCTAATGCTGTGGTTAGCATTAGAATTACTAAGATGAAAAACATAGTCCTTGCTCTCAACAACCTTATGGTCTGTGGAGAGATAAATGTGCAAATGTAACTTTTGTTGATTATAGTTACATTATCAGTATGTGTTATATATAGGATCTTCCAGGGATTGAACCTGGGTCTCCTGCACTGTAGGCAGATTCTTTACCGTCTGAGCCACCAGAGGAGTCCTATATAAAGTGCAGTAAAAGACATAGAAGAAAAAGTGCCCAAGTATTTCTGTTTCAAAGTTGTGGGGGGGAAATGTTAATACAGATGGTGGCAAGAGTTACGAAGGAAACTGCAGGGTGTCAGAATTTATATAGAAGTCTGGGAAAATTTTTTTCTTGGTGAAAGCAATATTTATGCTGACACTCGAAGGAGAAAGAGTTGAAAGATAATGCCTTGTGTGTTTGAGGAACGCATGTGGCTCAGAACAACTTGAGTCTAAAACAGGAGTGTGGGCTAAAGCTAAGGCTTGACATGATGCAAGGGCCTAATTATTCATTAAGTTGCCACGCAGTTTTTGTTTGTGAGACCGTGTTCCATAAAATTTCTGTTGCTGTAGGATCTTTCTGAAGCCTTGGAATGTGGTCTTGTTTTATTGCATACCTGCATCATTATCTGGAGAAGGCAATGGCACCCCCGCGCCAGTACTCTTGCCTGGAAAATCCCATGGACGGAGGAGCCTGGTAGGCTACAGTCCATGGGGTCGTGAAGAGTCAGACACGACTGAGCAACTTCACTTTGACTTTTCACTTTCATGCATTTGAGAAGGAAATGGCAACCCACTCCAGTATTCTTGCCTAGAGAATCCCAGGGATGGGGGAGCCTGGTGGGCTGCCGTCTGTGGGGTCGCACAGGGTCGGACATGACTAAAGCAGCTTAGCAGCAGCAGCAGCATCATTATCAACTCAGGCTAACTTTTGTCTTTATTTTTAAAAATAGATTTATCAGTAAAGCACACATATTTGTACAGCACAAACTGATGAATTCTGATACATGTATATACCTGTGAAGTCATAATCACAATCAAGATAGTGAACTTATCCTTCATCCCCCACAAAATCTTGTACACCTTTGTAATCTCTCTCTCTTCCACTGCTTTCCAGTGCTGCATCCCCAAGCAAACATGAATTTGCTTTCTTTCACTAGTGATTAGTTTGCATTTGCTAGAATTTTATATAAATGGAAACATACAGTATATACTATACTCTTACTGAGCATAATTATTTTGAAGTTCATTCATGTGTAGTGGTTCATCTCTTTCTTGTTGCAATGTAGTATTCCATTGGCTGTGGAATTCCATAGTATTCCAGAGTTTGATTATCCCCTAACCTGTTGAAGGATGTCTTATTTGTATCTACTTTTTGTGATGATGAATACAGCTGCTATATATATTTACATACAGATTTTTTGTGTGAACGCAAGTATTCAATTCACTTGGGTAATACTTAGGAGTAGGATTGCTGAGTCAGATGCTAAAGTGAAAGTGAAGTCACTCAGTCATGTCCGACTCTTTGCAACCCCATGGACTGTAGCCTACCAGGGCTCCTCCGTCCCTGGGATTTTTCCAGGCAAGAGTACTGGAGTGGGTTGCTGTTGCCTTCTCCAGAGTATCTTCCCGACCCAGGGATCGAACCCAGCTCTCCCACATTGTCAGCAAGACGCTTTACCGTCTGAGCCACCAGGGGAGTCAGGTGCTAAGGGAGTGTATATCTTTTAAGGAACTGTCACAGTGCCTTCCAAAGTGACAACACCAATTTGCATTTCACAAGCAATGGATGAGAGTTTCTGTTACCCCTTGTCTTGCCAGCATTTAATATTGCCAGATGTTTTGATTTTTGTAATTACAGTAGGTGTATACTAGTATCTTCTTGTGGCTTTTAATTTGTTTTTTCCTAATGAAAAATGATTTGATGCATCTTTTAATATTCATATTTGACATTTGTTTGTTTTCCTTTGGCAAAGTTACTGTTCAGATCTTTTGTCCAGTATTAAAACTTGGGTAGTGTTTTTTTTTTTTATTGTTGAGTTTTAAGAGCTCTTTCTATATTCTGGATACTAATTCTTTCTCAGATTTTTGTTTTGTGAAGATTTTCTCTCAGTTGTGATTTGTTTTATCCTCTTAATAATGAAGAGCAAAAGTAATTTTTAAAAATTTACTAATTTATTTGACTGTGCCGGGTCTTAGTTGTGGCTTGCAGGATCTTCAGCGTTTGTTGTAGCATGTAGGATTCTTTAAAAAAATAGTTGCAGCATATGGGATCTTTTAGTTGCAGGCATGCAGAATCTTTAGTTATGGCATGTGGACTCTTGGTTGCGAAATGTGGGATCTAGTTCTCTGACCTGGGCCCCTGCACTGGGAGTGTGGAGTCTTAGCCACTCACCACCAGGGAAGTCCCAAGAATAAAAATTTTTTTTTCAATTTGCTCTTTTTTGGGTTACGCTTTTGGTATCATATCTAAGAAATCTTTGATTTAACACCAAGTCACAGAAATTTCTTCTTTGTTTTCTTTTAGACATTGTGCAGTTTTAGGTTTTACACTGATGTCCATGATCCATATTGAGTTAATTTTTGTATATTGTATGAGGTATGCATCTAAGTTTTTTTTTTTTGCATATGGGTGTCTATTTGTTCTAGCACCATTTGTTGAAAAAGCTGTCTTTTTTCCTGAATTGCCTTTGTGTCTTTGTCTAAGTTAGGTGTTCATGTATACACGGGCTTATTTCTGTACCCTATATTTTATCCATGGATCTGTTTGTCTATATCAGTATCACGAGTGATTGTAATGTCTGGCCCACGTTTTTTTGTCATTCATCTACTAAAATGCTAAGTGTGAGTGTGGTGTTATAGAAGTACCCTTGAATGTGTTGTAAAGCAAGTACTCAGTAAGTGCTAGCTGTTAAGTTACAGTCTAATAATAGATATAATGAATTTTTGTAACCGTACAACTTCCTGTGTTTATGTACTATATCATTAATGATTTGCAATACCTGGTGAAAGGTGAGGATATATGTGTGCATGTGGTTATGTGTGTGGGGAAAAAAATAGGGATTTTAGGTTTTTGTGTTTAGTGAGTAATTCTTCATCTCCTAAGAGAAAGCAATTAAACATTTTAATTAGCAATACCTTGGGGAAAAATATGCAGATTACATACAGTCACAGCAACAACATGAAAACCAAGAGTATATTACTAGCTTCATAGAGGCGTAGAGAAGATCAAAGAAAATAGGAAATGTGGACAGAAAAGTCATTATTTTTCCATTAAATTTCAAAGCCATGCTGAGTGTTTGAGGGTTGAGGAAGGATGACAATTAAGGGGGCTAGAGCTGTAGTTTTCCCTAAAACTGGAACCAGAACTAATTTTACAGTCTAAATTAGGCCATCAGGAAAAGGTAGTGATCACAGGTAGATCAAGTAGGGTGGTTCTGGGCTTTCTGCTCAGTTGGGCAGCTCTGTCTGGCCTACACCAAATGTTCTTTTGATAGTAGATCACCTCTTTCAGTTGGATTTTTGCCACTAGAAAATAAGGAATCTGGGAATTCCCTAGCAGCTCAGTGGTTAGGACTCTGCACTCTCACTGCTGAGGGCCTGGGTTCAATCCCTGGTTGAGGAACTAAGATTCCACATGCCATGTAAATTGACCTCTCCCCAAAATATGGAATCAGCCTTTAATATGACTGCTTGTCCTTTGTTTCCACTAGCTATTTGAGTTTCCTGCATAGCTGGATATGTGTCACATTGTCACCGACCTTCAGATATAGTTCTGCTTCTTTAGTGGTGGGTTGAGCTGGTGAGATGATGTAGAGTGTAATTCCTTAAATTAAGTACAAACTGTGATTTAAATTTGAAAAAGATTATGGATCCTGTTAATTACTAATTCTTTTCTACAGGTTTGCCCATTTAGCAGCAGTAAAGCTATTAGAAGGACTACAGAAATATGATATAGATGATGAGAATGAAATTAATGAAAATGATATTAGGTTTTTTATAAGACATGGTGTTGAGGGAAGCACTGATGCCAAAGATGATTTAGGTCTCAGTGAGTCGGATAAAACAGATGCCAGAGGTAAGTGTGCCAACTCTTCCATGATTTTCGCTTTACAAAAAAATACTGTAGCCAGTTTTTACCACAAATTTGTGAAATTATTCTAAAGATAATTACCATCTACAAAGTAAAATACTTTGGTATTTTGGAGAGTAGTACAGATTTGTACTAGAGGTTGGTGAACGTGATCTCAGTCCCTCCATGAGGAAAGTGATATTTTCATGCCACATAACCCTAATTTCACTTCTCATGGTGTCTGTCAGAGAACCATGGTTGGTTCTTTGGTTAGCCTCCAAAGCAGGGGCAGGTGTAGTAAAGTGAGCAGTGCTTGGGCAGTGGATTCAGACATCAGGGCTTCACCTCTTTCTAGCTGTGTTATTCTGAACCTTGGTTTCCTCATCTATAAAAATAAGAATATTAACATAACGTCACCCTCACAGAGTGCACTAACGAATGGGATGTACCCAGCTCACGGTACAAGCTTAGTAAATGTCAGCTCCCTTCCTCTTCCTTTTTTTTTTAAAAATAATTATTAATTCGTTTATTTGGCTGTGCTGAATCTTTGCTGCTGTTTGGGCTTTTCTCTAGTTGCAGTGCAGGGGCCTCTCGCTGTGGCGGCTTCTCTTGTGGAGCACAGGCTCTGGTAGAAGCTTAGTAAATGTCAGCTCCCTCCCTCTTCTTTTTTTTTTTAATAATTATTAATTCGCTTATTCGGCTGCGCTGAGTCTTTGCTGCTGTGTGGGCTTTTCTCTGGTTGCAGTGCAGGGGCTTCTCGCTGTGGTGGCTTCTCTTGTGGAGCACAGGCTCTGGAGCGTCTGGGCTTCAGTAGCGGCAGCAGTGGGTTCCGTAACCGCGGCTCCCAGGCTCTAGAGCACAGGCTCAGGAGTTGTGCTGCATGGGCTTAGTTGTCCCTCAACATGTGGGATCCTCCTGGACCAGGGACTGAAACTGTGTCTCCTGCATTGATAGGCTGCTTCTTCACCACTGAGCCACCAGGGAAGCCCAGTTCCCTTCTTCCTGATCTCCGGGAATAATTTCAGTTATTCTGACAGGAAGAGCTAGTTGTAGCAAACCTGTATTCTCTGAGAAAAGTTTCTAATTCATGTCTAAATAAAAGAAATTTTTTTAAAGAACTCCCAGAACACTGTTAGATAGAACCTCATTCTCCAGGGAATGGTAGAAACCTCTTGCCTGGTGAATGCAGCATGAAGATGCTGATGCCATGGGCTCCCAACAAGCAGCCCACTTGGATCACCTTACAGCAAGGCTCAGAGTCAATGATCTCTTCAGAATTTCCTGACAGCTTTATTTTAAGTAGCTTTATTGAGATGTAATTCATATTCCATTTAATTTACCTATTTAAAGTGTACAATTTAATTAAGATTTTAGTGTATTCAGATTTGTGCAGCCATTATTACAATAAAATTTGTAGTATTTCTATCACCCCCAAAAGAAACCTGAAACCCATTACCCCTACGTTCTTTTCCTTACCCCCAGACCATCCCTCAAATTAGGCACCTGCTAACCAACTCTCTGTCTGTGTAGGTTTGTCTATTCTGGGCATTTCATATGAGTGGGATGATACCATCTTTGGTCTTTTCTGACTGGCTTCTGTCACTTAGCACGTTTTCAAGCTTCATGTACTTTGTAACGTGGATCATTACTTCATATTTATTTATTTTTTTTATTGCTAAATGCACTTTATATATCCATTTATCAGTTGTTGGTCATTTGAGTTGTTTCCATATTTTGGTTATTAAGAATAATGTTGCAGTGAACATTCGTATACATGGTTTTGTGTGGATGTGTATTTTCATTTCCTTGGATACACCTAGGAATTGGAATTGCTGCATCATCTAGTAAAAGTATGTCTGGTATTTTGAAGAATTTCAAAATGTTTTCCAAAGTGGCCACACCATTTTACATTCCCACCAATCATATGTGAGGGTTCTAGTTTCTCCACATCTTACCAGTTCTTGTTGTGTGTCTAACTGATTATATTAATAGTTGATTAGAGTAATGGTGTGATCACTAACCTAGAGCCAGACATCCTGGAATGTGAAGTCAAGTGGGCTTTAGAAAGCATCACTATGAATAAAGATAGTGGAGGTGATGGAATTCTAGTTGAGCTATTTCAAATCCTGAAAGATGATGCTGTGAAAGTGCTGCACTCAATATGCCAGCAAATTTGGAAAACTCAGCAGTGGCCACAGGACTGAAAAAGGTCAGTTTTCATTCCAATCCCAAAGAAAGGCAATGTCAAAGAATGCTCAAAACTACCACACAATTGCACTCATCTCACACGCTAGTAAAGTAATGCTCAAAATTTTCCAAGCCAGGCTTCAGCAGTACGTGAACCGTGAACTCCCTGATGTTCAAGCTGGTTTTAGAAAAGGCAGAGGAACCAGAGATCAAATTGCCAACATCCACTGGATCATGGAAAAAGCAAGAGAGTTCCAGAAAAATATCTCTTTCTGCTTTATTGACTATGCCAAAGTCTTTGACTGTGTGGATCACAATAAACTGGAAAATTCTTCAAGAGATGGGAATACCAGACCACCTGACCTGTCTCCTGTTGCAGGTCAGGAAGCAACAGTTAGAACTGGACATGGAACAACAGACTGGTTCCAAATAGGAAAAGGAGTCCGTCAAGGCTGTATATTGTCACCCTGCTTATTTAACTTCTATGCAGAATACGTCATGAGAAACAATGGGCCGGAAGAAGCACAAGCTGGAATCAAGATTGCCAGAAGAAATATCAAGAACCTCAGATATGCAAATGACACCATCCTTATGGCAGAAAGTGAAGAGGAACTAAAAAAAAGCCTCTTGATGAAAGTGAAAGAGGAGAGTGAAGAATTTGGCTGAAAGCTCAACATTGAGAAAATGAAGATCATGGCATCTGGTCCCATCACTTCATGGGAAATAGATGTGGAAACAGTGTCAGACTTTATTTATTGGGGCTCCAAAATCACTGCAGATGGTGATTGCAACCATGAAATTAAAAGACGCTTACTCCTTGGAAGGAAAGTTATGACCAATCTAGATAGCATATTGAAAAGTAGAGACATTACTTTGGCAACAAAGGTCAAGGCTATGGGTTTTCTAGTAGTCATGTATGAATGTGAGAGTTGGACAGTGAAGAAAGCTGAGCACCAAAGAATTGATGCTTTTGAACTGTGGTGTTGGAGAACACTCTTGAGAGTCCCTTGGACTGCAAGGAGATCCAACCAGTCCATTCTAAAGGAGATCAGCCCTGGGATTTCTTTGGAAGGAATGATGCTAAAGCTGAAACTGCAGTACTTTGGCCACCTCATGCGAAGAGTTGACTCACTGGAAAAGACTCTGATGCTGGGAGGGGTTGGGGGCAGGAGGAGAAAGGGACAACAGAGGATGAGATGGCTGGATGGCATCACTGACTCGATGGACATGAGTCTGAGTGAACTCCGGGAGATGGTGATGGACAGGGAGGCTTGGCATGCTGCTATTCATGGGGTCGCAAAGATTCGGACACGACTGAGCCACTGAACTGAACTGAAGAGACTTTCCAGATTTAAGTCCTGTGTCACACACGTGATTTGCAGATATTTTCTCCTGTTCCATGGGTTGTCTTTTTCTCGATGATGTCCTTTGCAGTGCACATGCTTTTCATTTTGATGAAATCCAGTTTATCTGTTTTTTATTTTGTTTGTGCCTAGATTTCTTTTTGTTGATTGTACTGAGAATTAGCAAAGACTTACTAGAATTTCCAAAAATGAGCTGGTGATTTTTAGAATTTCAATATCTTCTGAAATGATTTGAGCAGGGGATATTTGCAAAGTATCATTGAAGATATCAGTGAATCACAAAATTTTTAAAAGATGCTTTGGGAAAGACCATGAATGAAACTAGAACAAGTTCCTACTGTGGTGTGTTTGATGTAAACGTCCTCTTACACCTTTGTCATACAGTGAGACTGCTGGCTCCCGGCTGTGGTGTTTGCAACTAGTGAGGGTTTTGTATGTGCTATTTTCTTATCCTTGTTTAATTTTATGCCAGAACAAAGGCCAAAGGACTAGCCGGTCTCTTCTTGGAACACTAGGTTTTGCAAGACCACCTGCAGGGGACTGGTTGGATTTCTTGTCATTTCAGAATTCTTGGAACTGAGTTTCAGTTCAGAGCATTCTTTAGTGAGTCGGGTTTAGGGTCATGGCATCATAGAACCCTGGAACCATTTGAGGTTTGGCTCCTGGCTCAACACTCCTGTCACGTCATCCAGTCATCTAGCATCCAGTTACTTTCAGTGAAGACACTCACTGCTGCCCAGGTGGCCCATTTCTACCTTCTGACAGGGTTCTTGTGAGGATTAAAATGTACAAGGCACTTAGCATAGTGTCCTGCCCATCATAGGCACTCCATAAATGCACGATAACTCTTACCACTTTTATTTCAAGTTTCACCGTTGTTAAGATCTCTCTTTCTGGAGCTAATCCTGATTAGTTGTAGCTCTTACAATCCCATAGAACAGCTTTTTCAAAACATAGCCTTCAAATATTAAAGATAGATAAACAGTTACAATTCTTTCAATCTTATGTAACATTAAAAAAAAATCCCCTTATTTGCTTGCTGGTGGTTACGGTGGATCCCAAACCTGTCTGCGCATCTGCATTATCAGAGGAGCTCCTACGGGGTATGAAGACCTGAATTTGTAGGGCTGATATGGGGCTCAAATATATGCATTTTAAAAGTGCCCAAGTTGATTCTGATGTGTGCAGTCTGGAACCTGCAGCTCTAACCAATTGAGAGATAAATCAGAGGAAGTGATTTGTTAACCTAGTTGTATGGCAGAGTTTCTCAGCTTCTGTACTATTGACATTTTGGGCCAGATCCTTATTTGTTGAGGGGGTTCTCGTGTATATTTTAAGATCTTTAGTAGCATCCTGAGCCTCTACATGCCAATAGCCTGTTTCCCTTCATCCTCCAGCAAGTTAAAAGGTCTCCAGATATTGTCGCATACTCCTTGGAGGAGAAAATCAACCCAGGTTGAGAACTAGTACCACAAAAGATAGAAAAATCTTACTTTTAATAGTTGGAAACTAGCTCAAAGCAGCTATCAGCAAACTTCCTTCTCAGAATCATCTTTTGAAGGTATACAAGTGACTAATGACAAAATTTGGGGATTGTATTAGTTTTGCTTTATTTTAAAGAAATCAAGCATACTTCAGTTTTTCTAATTGTCTGACATAATTAGATTATGTGTGATTGGTACTCCTAAAACACTGCTGGCCAGCCTCCCTCCCTCCCTGTTCATGATATTAATAATAGCAGTAACAGTGATACATCCTCCAGCATCAGTATCGGCCACTTAGGTATTTCACTGTTTGTTCACCCTAATCCTCTGCTACTGGTGTTTATCCTTCTATGTATATACCGCCCCTCCCTCCCTCCCCTTCCCCTGACCTTGCAGACTCGGCCCTAGAGGGAAGAGTATGCTTCAGGGCCAGCCTCCTGTGTGCGCATGGGCTGTTACCTGTCTAAACTGGTTGCTATTCAACTCTGTCTTGCAGTGAGAGCTTATAAGAAAATTGCAGAATTGAGACACCTCCTTGAAATTGCTGAGAGCAACTATAAACACTTGGGAGGAATAACAGAAGAAGATATAAAGCAGAAGAAAGAACAGCTCGAGTCTGCAAAGTAATGTCCTTAAAACTCTAGTGATTTGTTTTTACTTACCTTTCTAAATGCCATGTGAGGGTTTGTTGCTGAACAACTTGTTTTTTCATCCCACCAAAGGGTTTGAGTTTCCAACCTGTTTTCTTCTTAAACTCTCAGGTGGAGAAGGTGTTAAGATTTTTAAAAATTGTGGTAAAATATGAGTAACATAAAATGTGTCACCTTAACCGTTTTTAAGGTAGAATTTAGTCATATTATGTACATTGACATTTTCACACAACCGTTCTCTAGAACTTTATACCTTGCAAAACTAAAACATTATAAGGAGGAGTTGTTGTTTTTGAGACAGCTACTTCGAGATTTTTCAGCCAACACAGTGTCTAGCCATCCCTGTCATATTGGACTTCTGCTTACAAGTGTGTGACTCAGTCCTGTGTTCATGGATGATGGTGCCCCTAGAATGCTCGCAAGCCTGGAGGCAGTGAGGGCCCCCTTGCCTTTCACTTTCTGCACCCAAGGTCGGCTCTCGGCACATCTGGCCCCTCTCTAGTTGATGAACAGCTGCTGAGACCGAGGTGGTCAAGTGCTTATTCCTCCTACTCTGCTCTGCTAGTCTGTCTCCTTTCCACAGTGCACAGAGAACACAAGCAGGCAGGAGAGAGACTTCTGCTTTTAGCAAACGTGGGTTTTAAAGAGCGGAGCACAGGGGTTCTTTGCTTTCCCTGCCCTTTCCTTTCATTGGATTCTCTCCCTCCTCGTTAGAACCTCCTGTTTCCCTTTCATTCATCCTCTTCTGCATCTAGTCTCAGTAAGAGATCTGGTAATTTATTCAAAGTAACATCTAAGTTTTTGATAAGCTATCTTTCCATGGATATTTGAAAGTTGTGGTAGACCAAAAAAAATTTTTATTTTAATCAGAGTGTCTTTGTATTTCATAAATCACATCATACAGGTAGCTATCCACTGCCTCTGTAAAGTCTTTGAGATGTAGAATGTTTTTAGTATTGGCCTCTGCCTAAGAGCCTAGCTAAAATTTCTTAGATCCCTTGTAGTCTAGAAAAGTGCTTCACAGTGGAGCAATTATTTCCTAGATAATGAGCTTTAAATTTTGTTTCCTTTACTTCTGAGACAGATTACTATACTATTTGTACTGTTGATACTTCTGAGCTCTGCTGTATGCTAGACACTAGGTAAGCCTTTCATATATATTGTTTCATGCAATCTTCATACTTCCATGAGTTATTCTTTCACTATGTGGATTAGGAAACCAAGATGTAACTTACAAGTGAAGAGACTTGCATGAAGTCACAAAGAGAGGACTAAGGACTAGGGGTGGAGCCAAGATTTGGCCTGAATCTATTGACTCCAAATCTATTAGCCAAGGTCATTACAATTTTAATAGTCTTTTTCTTATTGTTGTTCAGTCACTAAGTCGTGTCTGACTCTTTGTGACCCCATGGACTATAGCACGCCAGGCTCCTCTGTCCTCCATTAACTCCAAGAGTTTGCTCAGATTCATGTTCATTGAGTTGGTGATACTATCTTACCATCTCATCCTCTGTTGCCTCCTTAACCTTTTGCCTTTGACCTTTCCCAGCCTCAGGGTCTTTTTCAAAGAGTTGGCTCTTTGCATCAGGTGGCCAAAGTATTGAAGCTTCAGCATCAGTCCAACCAATGAATATTCAGGGTTGGTTTCCTTTAGGATTGACTAGTTTGATCTTCTTGCAGTCCAGGGGACTCTTGAGAGTCTTCTCCAGCACAATTTGAAAGCATCAATTCTTTGGTGCTCAGTTTTCTTTATGGTCCAACTCTCACATCCGTACATGACTACTGGAGAAACCATAGCTTTGATTATATGGACCTTTGTCGGCAAAGTGATCTCTGCTTTTTAATACACTGCCTAGGTTTTTCGTAACTTTCCTTCTAAGGAGCAAGTGCCTTTTAATTTCATGGCTGTAGTCACCGTCCACAGTGATTTTCAAGCCCCTCAAAATAAAATCTGTCACTGCTTCTACTTTTCTCCCCTTCTATTTGCCATGAAGTGATGGGACCAGATGCCATGATCTTCCTTTTTTTAAGTTGATTTTTAAAATTATTTTAATTGTAGAATAATTACAATATTGTGATGGTTTTCCCCATACACTGGGACTTTCCATGTGGCGCTAGGGTAAAGAACCTGCCTGTCAATGCACAAGATGTAAAAGACACAGGTTTGATCCCTGGGTCAGGAAGATCCCCTGGGGGAGGGCATGGCAACCCATTCCAGTTGCCTGAAGAATCTCATGGACAGAGGAGTCTGAGAGGCTACAGCCCATAGGGTTGCACAGAATTGAAGATGACTGTGTGAGAATAATTGGAGAATAATTACTTTACAACATTGTGATGGTTTTTCCCATACATTGACATGAATCAGCCATGGGTCCCCCAATCCTGAAGCCCCCTCCCACCTTCCTCCCCACTCCATCCCTATGGTTTGTCCCAGAGCACCAGCTTTGAGTGCCCTGCTTCATGCATTGAACTTGCAGAGGTCATCTATTTCACATATGGTAATATACATGTTTCAGGGCTATTCTCTACAATCACCACACCCTTGCCTTCTCCGAGAGTCCAAAAGTCTGTTCTTTGCATCTGTGTCTCTTTTGCTGCCTTGCAAAAGGATTGTTGTTACCATCTTTCTAAATTCCACATATGTGTTAATATACAGTATTGGTGTTTCTCTTTCTGACTTCACTCTGTATAATAGGTTCCAGTTTTATCCACCTCATTGGAACTGACTTAAATGTGTTCCTTTTTATAGTAGAGTAATATTCCATTGTGTATATGCACCACAACTTCCTTATCTGTTCATCTGCTGATGGACATACATGTCCTAGCTATTGTAAACAGTGCTGCAATGAACACTGGGGTACATGTGTCTCTTTCAGTTCTGGTTTCCTCAGTGTGAATGCCCAGTAGTGGGATTGCTGGGTTGTATGGCAGTTCTACTCCCAGTTTTTTAAGGAATCTCCACATTGTTCTCCATAGTGGCTGTACTAGTTTGCATTCCCACCAATAGTACAAGAGAGTTCCCTTTTCTCCATACCGCCTCCAGCATTTATTGTTTGTAGACTTTTGGATAACAGCCATTCTGACTGGCTTGAGATGATATCTCATTGTAGTTTTGATTTGCATTTCTCTAGTAATGAGTGATGTTGACCATCTTTTCATGTGTCTGTTAGCCATCTGTGTGTCTTCTTTGGAGAAATGTTTGTTTAGGTCTCTTTTTTTTTGCCACTTTTTGATTGGGTTGTTTGTTTTTCTGGTATTGAGCTGCATGAGCTGCTTGTATATTTTGGAGATTAATTCTTTGTCAGTTGCTTCATTTGCTATTATTTTCTTCCATTCTGAGGGCTGCGTTTTCACCTTGCTTATAGTTTCCTTCATTGCTCATAAGCTTTTAAGTTTAATTAGGTCCCACTTGTTTATTTTTGTTTTTATCTCCATTACTCTGGGAGGTGGGTCATAGAGGATCTTGCTGTGATTTATGTCATTGAGTGTTCTGCCTATGTTTTCTAAGAGTTTTATAGTTTCTGGTCTTTTACATTTGGATCTTTAATCCATTTTGAGTTTATTTTTGTGTATGTGTTAGAAAGTGTTCTAATTTCATTCTTTTATATGTGGTTGACCAGTTTTCCCAGCACTGTTTGTTAAAGAGATTGTCTTTTCCCCATTGTATATTTTTGCCTCCTTTGTCAAAGAAAAGGTGTCCACAGGTGCTTGGGTTTACCTCTGGGCTTTCTATTTTGTTCCATTGATCTCTATTTCTGTCTTGTGCCAGTACCATACCGTCTTGATGACTGTAGCTTTGTAGTGTCATCTGAAGTCAGGAAGGTTGTTGATTCCTCTAGTTCCATTCTTCTTTCTCAAGATTGCTTTGGTTATTCTAGGTTTTCTGTATTTCCATACAAACAGTGAAATTATATGTTCTAGTTCTGTGAAAAATACTGTTGGTAACTTGATAGGGATTGCATTGAATCTATAGATTGTTTTGGGTAGTACACTTATTTTCACTATATTGATTCTTCCAATCCACAAACATGATATATTTCTCCATCTATTTGTGTCATCTTTGATTTATTTCATCAGTGTTTTATAGTTTTCTATATATTGGTCTTTTGTTTCTTTAGGAAAATTTATTCCTGAGTATTTTATTCTTTTTGTTGCAGTGGTGAATGGGATTGTTTACTTAATTTCTTTATTTTTTCATTGTTAGTGTATAGGATTGCAAGGGATTTCTGTGTATTAATTTTATATCCTGCAACTTTACTGTATTCATTGATTAGCTCTAGTAATTTTCTGGTAGTTTTTAGGGTTTTCTTTTTAGAGGAGCATGTCATTTGCAAACAGTCCAAGTTTTACTTCTTCTTTTCCAGTCTGGATTCTTTTTATTTCTTTTTCTTCTCTGATTGCTGTGGCTAGGACTTCCAAAACTATGTTGAATAGTAGTGGTGAGAGTGGGCAACCATGTCTTGTTCCTGATTTTAGAGGAAATGTTTTCAGTTTTTCACCATTGAGAATTAATGTTTGTTGGGGTTTGTCAAATATGGCTTTTTTTTATGTTGAGGTGTATTCTTTCTGTGTCTGCTTTCTGGAGAGTTTTTATCATAAATGGGTATTGTTTTGTCAAAGGCTTTCTCTGTATCTATTGAGATAATCATATGGTTTTTATCTTTCGATTTGTTAATATGGTGTATCACATTGATTGACTTGCGAATATTGAAGAATCTGTGCATCCTTGGGATAAAGCCCACTTGATCATGATGTATGATCTTTTTAATATGTTGTTGGTTTCTGTTTGCTAGGATTTTGTTGAGGATTTTTGCATCTATGTTCATCAGTGATATTGGGCAGTAATTTTCTTTTTCTTTTTTGTGGCATCTTTGTCTGGTTTTGGTATTAGGGTGATGGTGGCCTCATAGAACAAGTTTGGGAGTTGCTTTCCTCTGCAATTTCCTGGAAGAGTTTGAGTAGGATAGGTGTTAGCTCTTCTCTAAATTTTTGGTAGAATTCACCTGTGAAGCCATCTGGTCCTGGGGTTGGTTTGTTGGAAGATTTTTGATTACAGTTTCGATTTCTGTGCTTTCAATTGATCTGTTCAGATTTTCTATTTCTTCCTGATTCAGTTTTGGAAGGTTATAATTTTCTAAGAATTTGTCCATTTCTTCCACAATGTTAAGTTTTAAACCAGCTTTTTCACACTCCCCTTTCACCCTCATCAAGAGACTCTTTAGTTACTCTTCACTTTCTGCCATTAGAGTGGTATCATCTGTCATATCTGAGGTTGTTGATATTTCTCCTAGTGATCTTGATTCCAGCTTGTGCTTCATCCAGCCCAGATGATATATTCTGCATATAAATTAAATAAGTGAAGTGAAGTGAAGTTGCTCAGTTGTGTCTGACTCTTTGTGACCCCATGGACTATAGTCCAACAGGCTCTTCCATCCATGGAATTTTCTAGGCAAGAATACTGAAGTGGGTTGCCGTTTCCTTCTCCAGGGGATCTTCCCAACCCAGGGATTGAACCCAGGTCTCCTGCATTGTGGGCAGATGCTTTACCATCTGAACCACCAGGGAATAGGGTGACAATATACAGCTTTGTTGTCCTCCTTTCCCAGTTTTGAGCCAGTCAGTTGTTCCATGTCTGATTCTAACTGTTGCTTCTTGACCCACATACATTTCTCAGGAGACAGATAAGGTGGTCTGACATTCCCATCTCTTTAAGAATTTTTCACAGCTTTTTGTGATCCACACAGTCAAAGGTATTAGTATAGTCAATGAAACAGAAGTAGATGTTTTTCTGGAATTCCCTTGCTTTTTCCATATCCATCCACTTGTTTGTTTCCCACTGGTACATCCTAAGACATTTATTCTTTGGATACAAACTCCTGATACTAGATGTAAATGTAAAGAAAACCTGGCTAAGAATTGGTCAAGGGATGTCCTTTTGATTTTTTAATTAGTTAGATGAAACTTAGAATCAGTCATGGGGCTGATTTTCTTTTCCTGTTTTCTGAATTCTAGGTTTCCATAGTTATGTTGTTCTTTCCTATCCCCAGCCTCAACCCCACTCACTTCCATACTAGAGCTACTATTGTTTATTCTTAGATTGCCCTCTTTGAGACCTGACATCCAACTCAGCCTGCCTTGGGTGTTCTGGTCCCCTCATCATCCCAATAAGGCAGAAAATAACTCTGATTCAAATCCTAGCATCACTTGTCTGGGTTTATTTTTGTTTATTTTCACATCGTCCTGACACATCTCCCAGCTCCTTGTCCCTGCTCCTTCCTCTCCCACCCTCATTCCCTGTGGCCTGTTAATTATGTTAAAACCTAAGCAGATAAATCTCACCTATTGTTCACTGAAAGAAGCCAGGCCCACAAACGTATATAATGTACAACTTCATTTATGAGCAGAGACAAAACTAATCAAACATGATAGGTGTTCAGAAGTTTGGGTGGTTGTTCAAAGTGAAGATTGCCTGGGGAGAATGTGAGGAACTTTCTGAGATGAAAGAAGTGTTTCGTATCTGGGTAGTCATGGTGGATGCAGAGGTGTACACATTAGTGGAAACTCACTGAAGGGAATTCCCTGGTGGTCCAGTGCTTAAAGAGTCTGTGCTTCCACTGCAGGGGGCACATGCTGCATGGCCTGGCCATGAAACAAGAAAAGAAAAGAAACTCATTGAATTGTTTACTTGATATTTGTGTAATCACACAAAGTGAATTTTACATCATTAGAAAGAAAGCTGAACAAAGCAAAAGAAATCTAAGTTATTATAGTCCTGCTCGCTCTCTGTTGAGATCCTCCAGTGGCTTCCCATTTCACGAGTGAATCCTGGTCCTCCCTGTGACCTGTACGACCCTGCTTGTTCTGGTTTCTTTTACCTCTCAGACTCTACTCCAGTCACACTGGCTTCCAGTTTTCTTCTAGTTCCCCAGGCATTTCTCTGCCTCAGGACCTTTGCACTTGCTGTTCTGTCTGGGATGCTCTTTTCCTGGATGTCCACTTAATTATCTCTTATTTCCTTTGGAATTTTTCTCACAAGCCCCGCTTCTCAGTAAGGCATTCCCTGGTCACTGTGTATGAAATATTAACCCCTTCCTCTACAACATCGTCTATGACTGTCTTGCTCTATTTTTTTCCCTCCCTAGCACTTATTACCTTCCAACATACTTATATTTCAATTCAGTTCAGTTCAGTTCAGTCGCTCAGTTGTGTCTGACTCTTTGCGACCCCATGAATCGCAGCACGCCAGGCCTCCCTGTCCATCACCAACTCCTGGAGTTCACCCAGACTCATGTCCATCAAGTCCGTGATGCCATCCAGCCGTCTCATCCTCTGTCGTCCCCTTTTCCTCCTGCCCCCAATCCCTCCCACCATCAGAGTCTTTTCTAGTGAGTCAACTCTTCACATGAGGTGGCCAGAGTACTGGAGTTTCGGCTTTAGCATCATTCCTTCCAATAAAATCCCAGGGTTGATCTCCTCTAGAATGGAGTGGTTGGATCTCCTTGCAGTCTAAGGCACTCTCAAGAGTCTTCTCCAACACCACAGTTCAAAAGCATCAATTCTTCGGCGCTCAGCCTTCTTCACAGTCCAACTCTCACATCCATACATGACCACTGGGAAAACCATAGCCTTGACTAGATGGACTTTTGTTGGCAAAGTAATGTCTTTGCTTTTCAATACGCTATCTAGCTTGGTCATAACTTTTCTTCCAAGGAGTAAGTGTCTTTTAATTTCATGGCTGCAGTTACCATCTGCAGTGATTTTGGAGCCCAAAACAATAAACTCTGACACTGTTTCCACTGTTTCCCCATCTATTTCCCATGAAGTGATGGGACCGGATACCATGATCTTTGTTTTCTGAATGTTGAGCTTTAAGCCAACTTTTTCACTCTCCTCTTTCACTTTCATCAAGCTTTTAGTTCCTCTTCACTTTCTGCCATAAGGGTGGTGTCACCTGCATATCTGAGGTTCTTAATATTTCTCCTGGCAATCTTGATTCCAGCTTGTTTCTTCCAGTCCAGCATTCCTCGTGATGTACTCTGCATAGAAATTAAATAAGCAGGGTGTCAATATATAGCCTTGTCGTACTCCTTTTCCTATTTGGAACCAGTCTATTGTTCCATGCCCAGTTCTAACTGTTGCTTCCTGACCTGCATACAGATTTCTCAAGAGGCAGGTTAGGTGGTCTGGTATTCCCATCTCTTGAAGAATTTTCCAGTTTATTGTGATCCACACAGTCAAAGGCTTTTGCATAAGTCAATAAAGCAGAAGTACATATATTTTCTTATTTATTTTCTTTACTTTCTCCCCTGCCTAAGAAAGCCCCATGAGGGCAGAAATGGCCTACTTTGTTCACTACTTTATTCCCAGGATCTAGATCAGTAGACTTTTAATACATATTTGTTGAATAAATGATTTATTTGCCTTAAATATAATGTATGGATACTTTTCACTATTATCAGAAATAATTGCTAGTTGATATTGGTTATTGATTGAAAACAAAATTTTTTAACAGGACTATCAAAGAGCTGCAGGGCCAGCTCGAGTATGAACGATTACGCAGAGAGAAATTAGAATGTCAGCTGGATGAGTATCGAGTGGAGGTGGATCAACTCAAGGAGATGCTGGAAAAAACTCAGGTCCCCAACTTTGTGGCTATGGTTGGTATCCTTCTCAACACGTTTATGTTTCTCAAGAGACAGTATATAAGAGTAGCTAAGAGTACAGGCTTTGGATGGCGCTATTTGGGTTTGAATTCCAGTTACAACCATTTTTTGGTTTGGACAAGACATTTAACCTTTCTGTGTCTTAGGTGTAAATTGGAGATAATTTATAATTTCTAGAGTGTTCTAAGAATGAAAGGAATATATGTGTGTGTGTGTGTGTGTGTGTGTGTATGCATATACAAGAGATTAATTAAGAGATTATTAATTTGTACAAAATAAAAAGAAGCCAGGAAGTTTTTATTATAAATCATATTTGAGGTGATATAGCTCTGAAACAAAATTAACTCACCCGTGAGGACTTTAATAACCACTTTAAAAATACTAAAATAAATATGTCCTTGTTGTTAAATGTTAAAAGCAGGGCAGATGCCTCTTCCCATTGTGAGCTGTATTCTCTAGAAGAAGCTGCCGTGGTTTGGTCTCATATTAGACAACATTCTGTTCACCTGCAAGCAGGTGTGTGTATTTCTGTACGCAAATACAAACGTTTTCTCTGGGTTTTGGTATCTCATCTGTGCTTAATTTTCCAGGGGATACAATTAATCATCATAATCAACCCATTCTCTTCTTTTGCCGTGATCATCTGATCTCATGTTTAGCCCCTGGGGACACTTTAGTATGGAGAGGCTGGCTGGGGCAGTCTTGCATTGTTGTCTTCTGGACACACACCTTTTATAAACTACCACATTCCAGATCCACCACCTGTCCACCTTGTGGTGGGAAATCTGCCAGCTCCAGTCTCCTCAGAGCAGGGACATACACTATTCTTTACTAGCTGCCTGTATCTTTTGCTGCACACCTTTTGAGTCAATCCCAATTGATGGTTTGCATAGGACATTTTGAGGGCTTTAGCTGTTTATGATTATTCTTTTCTTGCCTGGAAACATGTGTTCCCAGGATAAGTTGGACATCATGCTCTAGAGCACCTCCTCCCTAAGACCTTGCTCTCTACCAGCAAGGTGTAGCTCTCAGGAATGCTGACTTGTGGTCCCGTGCTCTGGGCCCATTGGGTTCTGTGGTCCTGTAGGTTCCACTAGTTTTTGTAAATGAGCTTATTTTCTGTTCTGCAAAAGTTTCTGGGTCTCAATTTCCTCATCTGTAAAATGGGGATAACACCTACCCCCTTGGGGTATTGATGTTAGATGAAATACTGTGTGAAAATCCTGAGGTATCTTCTGTCTCCAGTATTCATAGTATTACATTCTCCTTTCCTCATATCCTTTCCTATCCATTTTCTACATTTGAGTTGTGTAAACACAGTGAATAAATGTGTAGAGCCCTATGCATCTAAGAGGAGAAGGAGTTAGTTTATTTTGGAGTCTAAACACATAAAGTATAAATAAAATGAACTTTGGATTCTGTACTTACTTTTATAGAGGCTTCAAAAGCTCTCACTAAATCTTTCTCCTGCCACCTGCTGATAAAGAGACCCATGATTGGGTCGCTATCTTAAGATTTTGTAAAATAATCTATAAAAGAATCTGCAATAGTATAAATTTTAGCCAGAAAAAAATTTCTTAGGCTAGTTTGATGTAATGCACTTAAATCATTTCTTTATAACTGGTTTTGATAATAACTTTCTGTAGTGCTTTCTCATATACTATGTCAGCTTATATTAACCCACCTTACAAGCTTATTGTTTTCTATTTTCTTACATGTAGCCTACCTTTTCCTGAACTTGCCCAACACTTTCCAACCCCCAAGCCTTTGTTCATTTTGTTTTCATTTGTAAAGTTCATCACACTGCACACTCTTTGGGGTGCTCTTTGATACGTGGCTTCTCTGATGGCTCAGATGGTAAAGAATCTGCCTGCAATGCAGGAGACCTGGATTCTATCCCTGGGTCGGGAAGATCCCCTGGAGAAGGGCATGGCAACCCACTCCAGTGTTGCCTGGAAAATTCTTTGAACAAAGGAACCTGGCAGGCTACAGTCCATGGGGTTGCAAACGGTTGGACATGACTGAGCAACTAATACTTTTAATATGTGTATTGTACTTAAAATGTTTACTTAAAAAACTTAAACTTGATGGGAACTCTAATAGCTTAGGTAGAGATGTTTGTCCACAGATTGAGGCAGCACTGAACTCCTCATGCTTCCGTCTAAAACCAGTGTCATTTGGGAGGTTGTTGGTGTAAAGCTTTGGGCCATGCTTGCTAATCTAGAATGACCAATGTGGAACTGGTAACGTTCCATGATTACTTCCGGGTTTAACTTTCTCTTGTTTTCAACCTACAAGGCTGTGGAATGTGGTTGGACTTTGATATGTTCTCTGCTGGGCTTTTCTCTGTCCTGACATCCTAGCCTGTGAGCCCATTAATGGTCCTTGGAACAATCTGAGAGCTTAAGTGAGTTTATCCATGCTGAGCTATTACCGTAAGGAGGTTCTAGAAGTTTGTGATTTGTCTTTGTATTGGTTATAGTGTTTTGACACTCTTAAGACTTTACTCAAATCAAGAAGGTGGGATTTATTTCGTTTTAGTTGCATGTGCTTCCCAGAACTTCTTAGGTTGCATGGAACTTTGTAAAAACAAGAATCCCATATGTCTCTGTCAACAGTTTCATGTGCAGTGGTGTTGGGCTCTTCAACAAACCTGTATATTCTTTCAGATGGAAACTGGTTAATATTTAGAATACATACATTTTCATAGAGGGGTTGTTGGCTAATGTACACTTAGAATTGCTTTTGGTGCCTAAGCATCATGATTTATGTGTTTAATCTCTCAGTACTGCAGTTCTTTTTCCCAAGTTTGGGAGAAAACACATATTAGGGAGAAAAATGTTTCTGGCTATAATTTATGATGAGGAAATGAGTAATCTTGGTGAAGAATTTTCCCCAAATGCAAAAACATTTGGAATTTGGAACTTTCAGTGAACACTTACTGGAGGGCTGTTGGGTGCCAAGCACCTATTTTCTTTTGAACTAGTTTATGGTAAGGCTTGGTTTGATAGAACAAGTTACCTATCTGATGTTAGTTGAGGCTTTGGTATTTAATCACTTTCTAGAGTATTTGGGATTGTTAAAAACCTCCTTTAGGAGTTAGCATATATGAAAAATGAAGGAAAATAAATGTTACTGTTAGCAAAAGTCTGGTAACGCTATTAAGCACTAGAAAATTGGCTCTGACAAGCAGCTTCCTGTCTTTCCCTACATTTTTTGTCTTCTTTCTCTGATTCTTAGTTGGGTGAGGTTAAACTCTTGCCCTACCTCAGTGGTTTTCTTTGATGTACATCTTTGCATTCATTCCCTGATGATCTTGAGGTCCTCCTGAAACCTGGGGTCAATTGAGCATCTATTTTCCATCTGCTATTCCACCAGACTCCTGAGTGGGAACCAGCTCTCAAGCCTATTTGTATACCTACAGCATAGTATATACAGTACATAGTACAGTTGTAGGAACTCAGTGAGCAAATTTTTTGCTGGAAGACAGAATTGAAGAATGGTTGTAACATGATCTTAGGTGTCAGACAAAATTTGGATTAAAATCCTGCCATTGACTTAGTGTTGTGACCTTGGGGAAAGTTGTTTAATGTCTTGGACTTCTGTCTCTGTATCTCTAAAATGTTGGTAATACAACCTGCTTCACCTTGTTGTATGTGTAAAGTATGAAGTACAGTGGCACCATCTGCTAAACCCCACTGAAAGGTTTGTTGTTCTTGGTCTTCAGACTGGTTGGTTGGCAAGCTTTTTCAAGAGAAAGGGTCGTATTAGTATTACTCTATGCACACCAGTGTGTGGCCACTATAAGGGACGGCTAGCAGATTCTCCATCTATTCCTTGCTCAAGTTTGCAGCTGAGGAGAAGGAACAGATGTGTGATTTTGTTTTCCTGGGTGGTGTTGCAGTAACAGCAGCTTGCTTCTGTGTTCACACGCTCGTATGAGTTAAGCTGACTGACCTCATTAGCAAAGGTGTAGGTGGGAACACCTTGGGGACCGCCGACCTAGTCATGGGCTCTCCTGATAAGACATGCGCCTTGTGATCCTGAAACTCCTGCTGCATTCAGATCTGTCCTGCTCAACTGAACAGAGCATTTTTGACTAGAATTATTCAAAGATGACTGACATATATGAATATCCAGTGTTTCTAGTCTTCTCTTCCTCCTGCCCAGAGCCTTTATTAAGTGAGTCTTCTGTGCTAGATACTGACAATACCATGATGGATGAGAAATATTCGGAGGTAGTATGCGACAGGGCAAAGCAGGACACGAGACAAGAGCAGTTAGCGGACGTGTGAACAGAGAAGGACGTGTGGGACCCTGGAATGTGACTCCTAGCACATGGGGGCTTGCTAAGAATCCAAAGGGTGGCATGTTAACTTTGTGTCATTTCCTTTAGTAAGATGCTGTGAAATGTTGGTCTAAGAGAGAAGCAGGAATGACAAGGTATTCTGCACTCAGGGTGTGTGAGGGGAAGGCACGGCTGGCTGATTTCTCAAGGTGCCTCCCAGCTTGATAAGTCAGCAGATTATGATGCTCTGATGCTTCAGATGTAAGAGCTTATTTACACAAAATTCTAAAAGAGATGTAAGCTGGAGTTGAAAATTATTGGTATAGTTTTTTTTTTTTTTGAAACAGATAATGTAGAAAGATGAAAATGTGTCTAGCATAGAAATCCTAAGACATCTAATTTGGCCATCTTTTCCTTTGTAGGAAGATGACATTTCCTGTGAGTTAAGCAAAGAGAAGAGGCGAGTGAAGAAGAAGGTGTCTTCTGGGGTTTTTGTGAAAAGGTACTAATCAGTGAGATAGCTTTAAATAAACTTGCTTGATTTTTTCTATTTTAAAATAGATATAAATGTAAATCTCTGATGTGCAGTTATTCCAATTCTGAAGGCAGAAATATGTTACATAGTCAAAGGGATTAAAATTACATGGACTCAGTTGTATTTCTCCTCCCAATATACTTTTTATATATTTATGCAGGCAACTCAAAACTTTGTATTTGTGAATTATTAATTTTGCAAGTATTTATATAAACTTTAAAATATAATGCAGTTAGTAATAAAAAGGTTTAGTTATAGATATTAAAGATTATTAAAAGTTCTGTTATGGCTTCATAATAAATTATATTTCTTCTACTTTCTAGAGAGTACTATTTTACCAGTGTAGGCATAGCTTTTTCCCCCCCAACTTTTCAAATGACTTTTAAAATTTATTTTATTGAGGTATAGTTGATACACAATGTTAATTTCTTCTGTACAACGAAGTGGTCCAGTTACATAAATATACACACATTCTTTTTCATGCTCTTCCCCACTGTGGTTTATTACAGGGTATTGGCTAGTTTCCTGTGGTACAGTAGTACAGTGCTGTCTACCCCTTCTGTCTATATATCTGATAGTTTGCATCTGCCAGTCCCAAACTCCCTGTCCACCCCCTCCCACCCGTCCTCCCCTTGGCAACACAGATTTATTCTATGTTGGTGAGTCTGTATCTGCGTCATAGTTAAGTTCATTTGTGTCATATATGTACATTCCACATATAAGTAACATGTCTCTAGCATGCTTCATTTAGTATGATAACTTCTAGGTTCATCCATGTTGCAGCAAATGGCACTATTCCATTCTTTTTCATAGCTGAGTAGTGAAGCCGTTCATTTGCTGATAGACACTTGTTTCCACATCTTGGTGATTGTGAATAGTATTGCTGTGAACAGAGAGGTGTATGCACCTTTCTGAATTATAGTTTTGTCTGCCTGTATGCCCAGCAGTGGGGTTGCTGGATCATATGGCAACTCTAGCTTTTTGAGGAACCTCCATACTGTTTTCCATAGTGGCTGCACCAATTTACATTCCCACCAAGAGTGTAGGACAGTTCTCTTCTTCTCCAGCATTTATTTGTAAATTTTAAACACATGTATTTACTCTTGGCTGCTCTGGGCCTCCTTCGATGTGTGTGGGCTTTGTCTAGTTGCAGTGAGCAGGCGCTGCCTGGTGTCATGGTGCACAGGCTTCCTGTTGTGGAGCATGGGCTCTGGGGCTCACGGGCTTAGCTGCCCTGCGACTTGCAGGATCTCCCCAGGCCCGGGATTGAACCCATATCTCCTGCATTGACAGGCAGATTCTTAATCCCTGGACCACCAGGGAAGTCCTGTAGATTTTCTTAATGGTGGTCACTCTGACCAGTGAGTGGTGGGACTTAACAGTAGCTCTAATTTCTCTAATAATTAATGACACTGAGCATCTTTCATGTGCTTGCTTTAGTCATATGTATGTCAAATGACTTGACTGTTAAAGACCATCTGAACTTGGGAGAAAAAGACTAGTAAGTGTTATTTATTTGTTTTCTAAATGTTTGCTTATTGGACTGTGCTGGGTCTTAGTTGCAGCATGTGGGATCTAGCTCCCTGACAAGGGGTTGAACCTGGGCCTCCTGCATTGGGAGCTCAGAGTCTTAGCCACTGGACCACCAGGGAAGTTACAAGACTACTAAGTTTTAGAAAAGGACAATTTTATAACAACCAAATTATCTCCAGGGAAATCTACATAAAATGAAAATCAGCTCTTGTAAAAAGAAAAATAGGTAATATGTGTTTGCTAAAAATACACATCTAAATAATCTGCTTTAGAATTCATCCGTTGTTCTGTCTTACAAGCTTTATAAGGAATAATAGACAAGGTTGATTGGACAGGATGATAATGATATCCAATGATAATCAAGCCCAAAGCCCTTGCTTCACTGGCAGCAGCCTTCTCACCACACCCTAGACTCTCCAGCCTCTAGGCCCTGACAAATACTTTACATGGTGCTGAAGGCCATTTTGGCCCAATATCACCAGGACTTGAATGCCCTGACATGAGTGTTTGGTTGCTAAGACTTGTTTAGGCTTGTCAAGGGCTATAAGCAAGTGTTAAAAATGGCCTACCTATCCTTTCTATAACCCTTATAGTCATTATTGTGCAGTAGGCTTTCAATCTGTAGTAAAAACGGTTGTCAGCATTTATTGGGCACTTTGTGTGTGATCTGTGTAAGTTCTTTACATGTATTACTGCTTAATTCCCACCACAGCTTATATGACGGAGGTGTAGTAATTGATAACATGGAGGTTAAGGAATTCGCCCAGAGTCACACAGCAACATGGAGCTAGGATTCTAACCTTAGGAGGGAAATCTCAGCATCTGAATTCTTCTTTACCACAACTGGAATTCCCAAGTCCAGCATTTCCCTCTCCTTCGGGGACTTCACACAGCCTTACTTTTTCCTTCAAGCCTGTAACTGTAAGGTAATCCCGCCCTGGAAGTTTCTTCTATTCACTCAGTTTTCTCACACTTTGTTGTACTTGTTCCAGTTTTCTCAGGGCCATATCTCCGTCTGTGCCAGTGAGGCAGGAAATGACGGAGAGCGTTTTAACAGAAGCACGCACCCTTGTGGCAGAGGTTCCCTAGTTGTCTCCCAATTTCTCTTCTTTTTCCAAAGTATTAGGATTTACCCGGGCTTGTGGCTACTCAGGCTAAGGGCTGACTTCTCAGTTTCCTTTGCAGCAGATGCCAAGTTGTGGCTAAGAATGTTAGCAGAAATGCCATGTATAACCCTGTGGTCATGTCCCTGAAGGGAAACGGTTTGCCCACATCTTGCCCCTTTATTCTTCTGCAATGCGGTACAGCACTGAGTCACTGGACACTGCCAGGAATGAACCTGGACACATGAAAAGAGCCTGGAGAGAGCTGCTAAGTACTAGAGAAATGCAAATCAAAACTAGAATGAGTCATCAAAGAACTCAACTTGGAGATTCTTCTTCTGATTAAGGCTGTAAAATCTGGAGTTACAGTCTGTGTGACTTACCCACTGTGTGACCTTGGCAGCTTCACCGGTGTGACCTTAATTTCACTTAGCTTGTTTCTTTAGCTGTAAATGAGGATAACCACCTGCCTAAGAGGACTGCTGTGATGAACAGGTGAGTTGGTGTATGTTATTTAGCATATTCATGTTGTATAGTCAGTGTGGCTGTTTTACAGAATGATAGTCACTAATCTCAGTGTTCGTGCATAGCTGTTTCCACTGCCTCATTTTTTTTCCTATTGAGAAAATATTGGGACTCCAGTTCAGAATGGCTTGAAGGACAGGATCATGGAGCTCACTTCCTCCCACAAATACATCAAAAATGCATCAACACGTGGAACAGTTCTCACAGAATACCTACAAATGCTTGCAGATCTCACAGAACCAAAGCTCCAATCCCCACGTAACTGGGAGGATGAAGGGAAAGGGAGAAGAGGAATTGGGACGGGACCTGCACGCCTGGGCGTGTGCTGTGGAAGAGCGCTCCCTAGGCCGGAGCCTCCTGCTGGGCCGGCAGGCTGGAGTTGGCCCATGGCACTGAAGGGCCCACAGGGACCAACACAGAAGGTCCTGGCCATGTCCCCACACTTCCAGCCCAAGACGCATACCTGCTGGCGTGCGCGGCATCTGGGTGCGGAAACTTGGGCTTCAGCCGAGTCCTGAGGAGAGGACTCAGTCTGGTTGCACAGGAGAGCCCACTGGGTCTGGAGCAGGGTCCAGGCCACGACTGCTTGTGCACACGTGCAGGTGGGGCTGCAGGCCGCACTGATGGCTGGCCGTCCCGCTGCAGTGCTGGGATGCACTCCAGCAGGCTCCTGCTCTGGTGGACTTTTCGACTAGAACCGCATGCATGCGTGCACCTGAGGGCCTCTGGGCCACTCGTGGGCTCCAGGGCTGCAGCTCAATGGCTTGCTGAGTACCTGTGCTCTGAACTAATCACCAGGGCTTGATCCCACAGGAGCAGAATGGAATGAGCGCTGTGTGTAGAAAGGCTGGTCCCAGACAGGAGTGGGGATAAGTGGCTGGGCTACCAGGGCCTGCTTCCCCTTTAATCTCACTGACCCACCTGCGGCAGGGCAGCTGAGGGATTCCAGTGTTGTGCTATTTGCGCTTCCTTCACATGGAAGGAGGACATAGTCCCCCTTAAAATTTTAGTGTATTTTAAATTGTGCAAATGAGTAATTCACCTGTTTACTGCCTATCTTCAACTGAGACCCTCAGTTCCATGGGAAGCTCTGCATGTGGGGACCAGCATGCCCATAGCAGGCATTCTTATTTGAGTGAGTAGATGTACTGTAGAATTTATTACAATATGATCTTTACTTATTTACATACAAATTTATTTATAATGTGCTAAGAATTTTCTTAGTCAAGTGAATTCTGAGATATTTTAAATCAGAATACAAGATAATGTGTACAGAAAGTTTTGTTTCGCAAACAAGTCAGCTGTTAGATCTTTGAAACAAATTTAGTTGGAAAGTGTCTGATTCTTACTCAATAGACCATATATGGGCTGGTCTTTTGACTGCTCTATAATTTAGATTCCCTATTTATAACTAAACAAATGATAGAGGTCATTTTGAGTAACTAATGGATCATCAAACTTTAAAGTTTTGCCAAGGCATTATGAAATCTTGAAATATTTAGCACATCTTGGCCTTGGCTTCTTGATCTGGCTAAAACTGAAGGTCTGAGATGAAATGGTAATTTGTACTTTCCTTGAAATATATATCCTATTAATAGACACCATTATCAAAGAAAATAGACCCAGTAATGGCAAAACAAAAATATAAAATTCCTCATGATTTTCTTGAGAGTAGGGATTACATGCCAGCAGACATGTTAAGAAGTGAAGTGAAGTTGCTCAGTTGTGTCCGACTCTTTGTGACCCCATGGACTACAGCCTACTGGGCTCCTCCATCCATGGGATTTTCCAGGCAAGAGTACTGGAGTAGGGTGCCATTTGCTTTTCCAGGGGATCTTCCCAACCCAGGGATTGAACCTGGATCTCCCGCATTGTAGGCAGATGCTTTACTGTCTAAGCCACATGTGCTGGATTTTAAAAAGCTTTGCTTATGTAGTAAATTTAAGATGGGTTCCCAAGAAGCAGGGATAAATCAGTTTTTGTGAATTAGAAATTAAAAACTCTATGGATTTCATACTGAGTGTCACATACTTGAACTAGGGCACATATTGTTTTAAAATTTGTTTCAGTTCATTACCCCAAAAAACCTAACTCTAGCTATATGATAAGGTGCTTTTAAAATCCAAACAACTTTGTTATTGTATATATTTTATATGAATACAGTATCAAGCATGTGGGCTTGGGAATAGTTTTCAGATTTGCAACAGATACGAAAGAAATCCTGTATGATGTACAGTTCAAGTAAACATATGAAAAAAACTAGTTAGGTTTCTATGAGCTATCAAAAGCATAAAGACAAAAGCCCTATCGCAAATCAGTCAAGTTTGGAATGGCCTCCTTCAACATAATACATACATGAAAAACAGACAAAATATACCTTTCCATTCTAAAATATTTCCTTTTAGTCCATATGTACTTTAAATCATGGTGTATTTGGTTCCTACTGGAACTTTAAATGTTCAGAGTAAATCCATCCAGGCAGTGTTCCAGGAGTCAAAGCAACAGCAGTAGGAGCATGCATAGCTACAGCAGTTCCACTGTTATTTCCAGAGTCGATAGAATCCCAATGCTATTGCCAGGCAAGTAAACACTGAGGCTGTGAAAAGAAGAAGCCGTGTTATAGGTCATGCATTTGAGATTATCATGCAGAGATAAACAGAATAATGTCATTTTCAAGTTAATTTGAAAGCAAAAAAACAAAAAAAAAAATCAGGAAATCCAGCCAATTTTCTACCTTAGGTTTTCATCCCCTAGAATAAAGGATATCCATTAGGGCAAGATTAATACCAATTCTTCTTAGAAGCTTCCTATATTTTACGTAAGGATGACAGTAATTTAAAAGTATGGATGGTACATCCATTAGAATCTATAAACAGTGTTTCATTATTAATATTACCATTATTAACAATACTACTTGAAATAATTACAAATTAATTTTAGATATAATTAAGTGAAAAACTTTTCTTGCCGACATTAAAAATTATGTCATTAAGCTAAAACAGACATCCACATATCCATAAGACAAATTTAATTGTCTTAAAAGTACATTAAGTGATTTCATAATTATTAAAAATGTATTAATAAAAATGCATTTTTAATGAAAACTCTTCACAAACAACTCAGTGAGGTAGAAGAAAAGGTAGAAAAAGCACCAGACTTTTAAAATAGTTCATATACCACCTGCTGTCTGTGTTATATCACTCTAAATAGAAAACCTTTCTGTTTTCCTCAAGGTGGTGAATCTGGGTGAAGCTTTTGGACTCCCTAGTTTTTAGTTTGTTTAAACAGCCATGATTTTAGAGACTCTGAGATGAAAAGCAAACTTCAATATTAAAGACATAAGAAACAGCCATTCTTAGTAAAGCTATCCTATTTTTAATGTGTAAATTAATTATATATTATCCCATTTGATCACACTACTAAAACTTGGTTAATGACAAGAGTTCCCTAACTTTAAGAAATGGGATTAGGTCTAAGTCACAGTGGGAAGCTGGACATGTGAGGAGAAAGAGTAACACTTAAAGAATTTCTTGCTTTGTTGTCACTGGTCAATTGTACATTCTCTCATTTGATCCTGCTGCTATTTACCATGTTCCAGGTTGTGTGCTGAAGAATTCCATATATTACCTTATTTAGCCATAATTAAAACCCTATGAAGTTGGTGATAGTATTCCCATTGTATAGATGAGGCAACAAGCTCAGAGCTGTACTGTGAACAAGCAGTGGAAGCAGGACTCAAGGCTGTGTGTACCGACTCTAAAGCAGTTGCTGTTGTTTAAAAAGAGAGTGCCTTCAGAACAAGTAGCTGTAAAAAGGAAAGGAACGTAGGAAATCTTCTAACTTTCTAAACAGACTTGCTAATTTCTTTTCCCACTGCCACTAAGTCTGTTAGTCTGCCTTGTGTATGTCCACTACTGAATGAAAAGCTTTCTGGAGACCACCACCATGCTCAGACTAACTACAACACTGATCTGTAGGTAAATACACTAGAAGAAGTTGAGTGGAAGAGAAGCTCTTCCTAATGGGGTGCTTTGAGATCTATTTTCAAAGTGGGAATGATCACTCCAAACTGGGCTGATGTGGAATTTCCCCTGAGCATTACTACTGAACTCATCTCTGGTTCCAGAGACTTTTGCTATGGTTTTTAAAACTCATTTTAGCCTTAGAATCCTTTTCTTCAAAAGGATCTTCAGCAGAAGCCCAATATCTGAAAAAGGCAGAAATTAAGTCATTCAAGTTGAGGAGAGGAAGGGGGGTGTAGAAGTGAGCATCAGTAGGGGGCCAGGGGCTTCATCTTTATTCCCGCTGTTGCTCCAACATAATGAGTGCCTGCCCAGAAAAATCACTGCTATAAAGCAGCTATTTTATTTTGGACAACAATAACATAAACTAAAAAGTGTTTTTTGATCCCAGTTTTTAGATGTGCATAAGCAATTACTTACATAGAAATTCTAGCATGAAGGCACAGGATGTAAATGTGTGTATGTGTATTTATTCACACATGTATATGGCTATTTGGTGCAATATTATTTTTAATAATGAAAACTTCAGAGCAGAATGTCTGTAAATAGATATTTAGGTAAATTATGGTATTTTCATATTATACAATACTATGATTTCTAGTAAAAAGATATCTATGTATTCCTATGGAAACATGTTCAAGACATTTGGTTAAATTTTTAAAGTTGTAGCCTGTAGCGTATCATCTAATTACTATTTTAAAAATCTATACTGTTCACATACAGAAGGAAAAGCCTAGGAAAGATATATACTATTAATAGTAAATACATATGGGGAGGAGAAGGCTTTCATTTTTACTGTATTGCTTTTGAATTATACAACCAATTTAGGATGAAAATATATTACTTTTTTAAAAAAGAAAATACTATTCGAGGGCATTCTTCCTAACTCCTTAGGGCTCTATAATTGGTCAGGTCACAAGGTTCTTGAGGAACTCAGTATGTGACAGACTAATTCTGAGCAGTATCCCTGCTTCCTCAGTTGGATTCAAGAATGGAGATAATTTCTACCCCTTTGTTTGCTGTGGTGTTTAATTCAGTTCAGTCGCTCAGTCGTGTCCGACTCTTTGCGACCCCATGAATCGCAGCACGCCAGGCCTCCCTGTCCATCACCATCTCTCAGAGTTCACTCAGACTCACGTTCATTGAGTCTGTGATGCCATCCAGCCATCTCATCCTCTCGTCCCCTTCTCCTCCTTCCCCCAATCCCTCCCAGCATCAGGGTCTTTTCCAGTGAGTCAACTCTTCGCATGAGGTGGCCAAAGTACTGCAGTTTCAGCTTTAGCATCATTCCTTCCAAAGAATTCCCAGGGCTGATCTCCTTCAGAATGGACTGGTTGGATCTCCTTGCCCAAGGGACTCTCAAGAGTCTTCTCCAACACCACAGGTCAAAAGCATCAATTCTTCAGCGCTCAGCCTTCTTCACAGTCCGACTTTCACATCCATACATGACCACAGGAAAATCCATAGCCTTGACTATATGGACCTTAGTTGGCAAAGTAGTATCTCTGCTTTTGAATATACTACCTAGGTTGGTCATAACTTTTCTTCCAAGGAGTAATTTTAATTTCATGGCTGCAGTCACCATCTGCAGTGATTTTGGAGCCCCCAAAATAAAGTCTGACACTGTTTCCACTGTTTCCCCATCTATTTCCCATGAAGTGTTGGGACCGGATGCCATGCTCTTCGTTTTCTGAATGTTGAGCTTTAAGCCAACTTTTTCACTCTCCTCTTTCACTTTCATCAAGAGGCTTTTTAGTTCCTCTTCACTTTCTGCCATAAGGGTGGTATCACCTGCATATCTGAGGTTCTTGATATTTCTCCCAGCAATCTTGATTCCAGCTTGTGTTTCTTCCAGTCCAGCGTTTCTCATGATGTACTCTGCTTAGAAGTTAAATAAGCAGGGTGACAATGCCTTGACGTACTCCTTTTCCTATTTGGAACCAGTCTGTTGTTCCATGTCCAGTTCTAACTGTTGCTTCCTGATCTGCATACAGATTTCTCAAGAGGCAGGTTAGGTGGTCTGGTATTCCCATCTCTTTCAGAATTTTCCACAGATTATTGTGATCCACACAGTCAAATGCTTTGGCACAGTCAATAAAGCAGAAATAGATGTTTTTCTGGAATTCTTGCCTTCTCCATGATCGCGGATGTTGGCAATTTGATCTCTGGTTCCTCTGCCTTTTCTAAAACCAGCTTGTATATCAGGGAGTTACTCTTATCTATTTTGGTGATCTGTGCCTAAAAAATATTCTTTTTTTTTTTTCATTGTGGAATACCTAGTTTAATCTTTGTATCATTTTGTATGGGTGTTTATGTGTGTCTTTGATTTCCGTACACTTTTTCCTATTCAGAGGATGCAGAGCTGCCTATTAAACTTACATTTTCCAAGCACTGCAGGGGACCAAACAATAAATCTGTTACAGCTCCTCCTTGTGTTACGGCTACCTTGGGAGGTAGGAGCTAATAGGTCTGAAAATCAAATGATAGTAATTCCTTTCTCTGACAACACGGTCTTACCTGCAAGATAACGAATTGTCTCAAGCTTGTTGGATTCCATCAGGGTTTTTAAAGAAGCAATTTCAGTGTCAATTTTGTTACCAGTCTCTGAAATAATACCTCTGGTTTTGGTATCCTATAGTAATTAAGAATAAGATAATTAGATTTTGTCTCTGTGTATCATGGACAGAAATGTTGACTTTAGAAAACCTCATTTAGGGGCTACTTTTGTGTTAACAAAACTTTTAAGTGGGGAAACATAGCTTAAAAAAAAGCAGTGATATAAAAACTACATGAACATTATAAACTGACAAAACTATTCCTTCTACTTTGATATTTGGAGACTACTAGAATTATCACATTCTGGGCACATTCCACTAAAAACCTCACAGGAAGTTACAGGAATACCTCACTTTACTGCATTTAGCAAATTCTACATTTTTTAAAAAACAAATTGAAGGTTTGTGTTAACTCTGAGTCAGGTAGGTTTATCAGCACTATTTTTCCATAAGCATTTGCTCACTTCATGTCTCTGTGTCACATTCTGGTAATTCTCACAATACTTCAAACATTTTCGTTATTACTATATTTATTGTGATTTGTGATGATCAGTGACTTTTGATGTTATTATTGCAAAAATATTACTACTTGGTAATGGCTCAGAAGATAATCAGTTAACATCTTTTTAGTGATTCTTATTTTTTAATTAAGGTATGGATATTATTGAGACATAATGCTATTATTGCATACTTATAAAATTTACATTTACACTATACTGTATTTATTAAGATCTGGGAAACTGAAAAATTGCTGTGACTCACTTTATTACACTATTTGCTTTATTGCTATGTCTGGAACTAGACTTGGAGTGTCTCCAAGTTATGCCTGTATTTGATACCTAAATATACAAGGATAAACTAAGAAGCAAAAATGTCAGTCACAGAACTATCACTTTATGGGTATAAAGTCCTTAAGATATAATAGTTAAAACTTTAACTATCTTTTACAAAAGGAAAAACCAACCAGATTTATGATAAACTGACACCAATTTTAAAGACCATGGCATATATGCTTGTTAACACTGAATGTTTCGTGTGCAGGGGCTAATGAAGGGTAGGAAAAGAAGGTGATACTTAGAGCTCAGAAATTAGCTGTGAGAGAATTTGATTTCATCTCCTTTACCTGGCCAAGAAGTTAGAGAAGGGAACAGACTGCTTGGAAAGGCAAATGGTACCTGTACTTCTACTGAATTATAATCAAGAATGATGTCTCTCATGTTAGAATGTAGACCAAGTGGCCTTTAACTTTTAGAAAAGGAAAGGACTAGGCTGAGTCAGAAAGCTAGGTTTTATTGAGCCATAGAGATTAAGTAATGATTACAGTTTAGGATTACTGAGAGATAAACAGTATTTATGAGTATGGAGTTTAGAATCCATGTTCACATCCTGGCTCTACCACTTAATTAGCTCTGTGACCTTTACCTCTCAAGGCCTCACTTTCCAAACTGGTAAAATGGGAGTAAGAGTGCCTGCCTCACCCAGAGGCTGATACTATAACTAAATAAATAGTAAGTAAAGTAGGATCTAACATATAATAAGCACTCAATAAATATTTACTTAAAAAAATAATGTAAGAGAACTACTTGAATCTAGCACTTAAATACTATGACTCCCTGTCTTTTTGAAAAAGTTCTCTTCTATATAAAACTAGTTGAAAAAATAAGTGCTCCCTGGAAAGCTTGATACCGAGTCACAAGTCACAGCTCCAGTACTACCACACACCTAGCGGCAGCTTCCCCCGAAGTACTGGTTACCTCTGGTAGCAGCTATGAGGAAATGACAGGCTCTACAGGACCAGCTTGTTCAAGACCTGACTTACAGAGTAACACACGTGATGGGGCTACATAGTGATACGCATGAAGGCAGCATGACAGCTGTAGGAAAACAGGAACTGTTACCCAGTAGCTTACATTTCTGGTAAATTCTGTGGTTGCTTCCATAAGTTTCTTTTCTTGTTCTGTAAACTAAAGGATATGACTTAGCAGGAGGTTAGAAAAAAAAAAAACTAAAAGGACTTTAAAAGGAATAAGTGATCAAAAAAGTAATTTAACAGCAATTACCATATCTGTTACTCTGCTCCTTTCTAGGTTGATATCCAGTTTGTTATCTGCTCTGATTCGACTAGTTTCATTCTTTAAAAGAAAGTAAAAATATTTAAAAAGTGATCTTGTCATGAATATCCGAAATTTACATATTCTGAAGTGGGGAAAAAAGTTTCACTTACTATCAGTTGTTGTTTAACTTGTTCTAATTCAATTTTCATTTTCTAGGTATAAAGAAAGATCACACACAATTGGTGTTAAACCAAAAGTCCATATGATTTATCAAAAACAATATGAAACCCTGCAAAAGCAAAAATTGGACAATCTATGGATTTCTAATATAAAATTTGATTATAAATAAAGGAAAAAAACTAATAGTTCATCTTATTAGAAAATAATATGAACACGACATTAGAAAATGTTTTTATGTTTTAATATAGACGTCCCACCAATCCATGCAGGAGTATGTCCCAAGACCCCCAGTGGAAGCCTGAAACCTTGACTAGTACTGAAAGCTATGCGCATACTATGTTTTTTGCTTATATTAACCGGTGGGTAGCATACACAGTGTGAATGCTCTGGACAAAGAGATGATTTATGTCCTGTGGGGATAGAACAGGATGGTGAAAGATATTCTCCTACTCGGAAGAGTGTGCAATTTAAAACATATGAATTGTTTATTTCTGGAATTTTCTACTTAATGTTTTCAGATTGTGTTGACTACACTTAACTACAACTGTGGAAAGCAAAAATGCGGATAAAGAGGGACCTACCTGTAGTCTGCTTTAAAAAACAGTAGGCTGATATTCTAATATTTTAGGCTAGTGGATAATAAAGTTCTGACTGAATTACAGAAACATTTTTATGTGACAAATATAATTACAGAAGCCCTCCCCCACCCCAAGCCACATTACTCTCAGCTCTGAAATCATTATTTGAAACGACACTAGAAATTCTGTAAAATATGTACCTCAAAGATTTCCTCCTTTATATGACCCATATAAAATACAACTCTCTCTTTTTTAAAAACAATTCTTTAAGCCTGCAAAACACTGACTTATACACAGGAAGATTAGGTATGTGTGCACGTAGTTGGGCTTCCCTGGTGGCTCAGAGGTTAAAGCACCTGCCTCCCATGTGGGAGACCCAGGTTCAATCCCTGGGTCAGGAAGATCCCCTGGAGAAGGAAATGGCAATCCACTCCAATATTCTTGGCTGGAGAATCCCATGGACAGAGAAGCCTAGTAGGTTACAGTCCATGGGGTCGCAAAGAGTCAGACACGACTGAGCGACTTCACTTTCACCAGACTTTTACCTGAAACTTACATGGAACTCTTTTGGGGTCCTATTCACCAAGAATAATACTTGTGAAATCAGTATTTTATTATTAATAAATTAGACTTGTATCACCTGGTTCTCTGCTCGCAGATTTGCAAATTCACTTTTCTCTAGGATGACCATATCTTTCCTGATGGAGTCCAAATGAGCCATGAGCTGTTGTACTGTTATTTCCTGAAATGTAAAATTAAAGTCATCTAGTGATCTGTATAATACCATCCCCTTACATGGAACTTCATGAAACTTAGAAAACTGTAGTGGGGTGCTCTCTGTCCCCCTTCTGATGTCTGTGCCAGAAGCTTTCTCTGTCTCTTTTTATACTTTAAAAACTCTGCCACACACAAACACACACACAAAATTATCTTTCTACAAGGTATAATGTTGCTTGGCTAAGTAAAAAATTTAAGCATATGAAACCTATATATCTGAGATATCCAAATGAAAAGCAGGAGATTCAAGGAGGAGAAGGATTTCCCAGTGAAGAGAAACTAATGTCTAGGTCTTTTCAATGAAAGAATCCCAATAAATTGCTTACTTAACCTCTAAGAGTTCTTCAACAAATAATCTTGCTTATTTAAAAATATCTACATGGTAAAGTTTTTATCTTTCATTGGAATGGTTTTCTACCATTGGAAATTTCTAGGATAGTAGATAGGACTTAGAAGTCAGGTAATAAAATAGAAGTATGGTTTAAACAATTAGCCCTTGTCAGCATAACATAATTAGTTTTGTTTAAATTCCTGAGTATCTTTCCTGTATTTGGCAATACAAAGAATTTGTGAAAGGAAAAGTGGGCCCTATCTGATAGATTATAAACTTTTGCTTTGCTAGCGAGGGGTATTTTTGTAGAAATGATTATTTTTTGGCTGTACAACATGTGAGATCTTCGTTCCCCAACCAGGGATAGAACCTGTGCCACCTTCAGTGGAAGCAGAGTCCTAACCACTAAACCACCAGGGACGTCCCTGTATAAATGATTTAAAGCAGGCTTACAAAGAAAATACGACTTTTACCACTAAGCTTCTCAAAATCATGTAGTTTGTGATTCATCTTTATCCCTCTTTATCAAAAAGCAGGTAAGAATATAACCTTGAAGAATCTCTATAACACGGTTCATAAAAACAAAAAACCCAAACAAGAGCAAGATCACTCGTGGAACGCCCATTTCTGTCATAGTCTGTGGCCGGGGTGCACTGTTTGGGGTTATAGTCCTCTGCCGACCAATTCAGGGAGAAAGGCTATTTCAAGACTGACTTGCCTTTTAGAAAACAGGGGCTGTAACAGTTCCAGATACGTAACTAAGAAATGACTTCCCAGGGTCTGGAATGCACACATCTTCTCCAAAAACAACCCTCAGATGGCACAGTCACATAGAGTGGAAGTTAAAAATGTGAGTTCTGGAGTCAGACTGCCTGGGTTTGAGTCCAAACACTGTCATTTACTCTGAGACTCTGGGCAAGTTATTTATTAATGACTTCTTTGAACTCCTCTTTGGTGTAATGGAAATAACTACCTATACCTTATAGCACTGTTCTCAGGATTAAATGAGATAATGCATGTAAAACGTTCACAGTAATATTTGGAGCACAGCAAGCACTCGATAACAGAGAAGGCAGTGGCAACCCACTCCAGTATTGCCTGGAAAATCCCAAGGACGGAGGAGCCTGGTAGGCTGCAGTCCATGGGGTTGCGAAGAGTCAGACACGACTGAAGTGACTTAGCAGCAGCAGCACTCAATAAATGTAATAAGACAGGGACCTAATGGCTGAAGCAGGACAGTGTGGCGCCAATGAATGTTCTGATGTACAGGAAGTTTTGCTTTAAATATTATTCCTATATAGAAGTATTTTTTATGTACAGTTGACATCCCTGACTGTAATACCATGCTTACCTGTCATCTTTTATGCAGTTCTGCTTGAAATATGAATGAGGGGCACTTCCCTGGTGGTCCCAGTGGTTGAGAATCTGCCCTGCAGTGTGGGGGACGTGGGTCTCGATCCCTGGTCAAGATCTCACATGCCTTAGGGCAGCTAAGCCTGTGTGCCACAACTGCTGAGCCTGTGCACTGCAACTAAGACTGGACACAGCTAAATAAGTAAATACTTAAAAAAAAAAAAAAATTAAGGAGAATTACCTCAGAAGTCATACAGAAGAGGCTTCAAGGGGCTGTCAGTCTTATTCCCCCAAAATATGATTATGAAGGACTTCTAAGGCATTAACTATATTATTATTTGTGTTTTAATCTTTAATAAACATTTTATTACAGAATAAATATTCTGTATTAATAAAGAATAGTAAGGAGAGATTAAAAGATCACTTCCTAAGGGATCAATGCAAAGAAATAGAGGAAAACAACAGAGTTGTAAAGCATCTTAGCCAGGTGATATATGAAGTCCTTCCCAGCCATGCAAGAGACCCAGGTCTGATCTTTGGGCTGGGAAGATCCCCTAGAGAGGTGGTATGGCTACCCACTCCAGTATTCTTGCCTGGAGAATTCCATGGACAGAGGAGCCTGGAGGGTACAGTCCATGGGGTCCCAGAGAGTCGGACATGACTGAGTGACTCACACTTCCTTGTCATGTAAGTCCCTTCCAGCTTTCCAAGTTTGTGAAAATTAGCCAGAACACATACACGACTGCAGTCAACTGGTCAGCTCCTCTACTGTGGTGGGCTTTCTATGGGGAAAAACTTGTTTCACTAACTGTCTACCACCATCTCATGACTCAAATAAAATAATTATCTTACACAATGAAAGATCTGACAAATTTCATTCTGTGTTACCATAATTTTGTGATGACCATTCTAACTCCTCAATCTCTCTGGATACTGACTTTCCTAAAGGATTCTGGTCCCTTTAGAGAGAACAATAAGGAAGATGCAGGTGTGTATGGAAGGTGGGTTATGAAACAGATTATCTTAATGAGACTATCAGAAGTGATAAAAATGGAAATATTACCTGCTGAGCTTGAGTGACCATCTCCTTATAGATAGTATCGAGGCTGACATTTGATAAAGTGGTTAATGCTGATACAATGGTTTCTGCTTGTGCTTTGTCAAATCCTATAAACAGCAAATAGGTATTTATATTTTTTAAAAAGTGCATATCCATCTCAAAATAGACTTCCATCATTTAAATTTTCATAAAGTTGACTCTTGAACAACATGGATTTGAACTGACTAGGTCCACTTAAGGCTTCCCTGGTGGCTCAGAGTTAAAGCGTCTGCCTGCAATGTGGGAGACCTGGGTTCCATCTCTGGGTTGGGGAGATTCCTGGGAGAAGGAAATGGCACCCCACTCCAGTATTCTTGCCTGGAGAATCCCATGGATGGAGGAGCCTGGTGGGCTATAGTCCATGGGGTCGCAAAGAGTTGGATACGACTGAGTGACTTCACTCACTCGGGTCCACTTAGGTGCAGATTTTTCTCAATAGTAAATACTAATATACCACACAATCTGTGGTTGGTTGAATACACGGATGAGGAATTGTGACACTATAAAGTTACAGGCAGGTTTTCAACTGCGCAGGCTGTCGGCGTCCCTAACCTCTGTGTTGTTCAAGGGTCAACTGAAGCCTTTTGAAAAGACAAAAAGGTTATAATTAAAAACCAACAGATTATACCAAGTTACTAAGAGCACTCTCCAATTTTAATTCCACTAATCCATTTCCCCATATCTACATCAACATTGGTATTACTGGTGTTTTTTTTTCTTTTTAGTATATAATTGGTATAAAAATGGTATTGCATTGTTATTTTTATACTTAAAAATTGCATTTAAATGTCTTTACACATGGGCTTCCCTGGTAGTTCAGCTGGTAAAGAATCTAGCTGTAATAGACCTGGGTTTGATCCCCTGGGTTGAGAAAATTCTCTGGAGAAGGGATAGGCTACCCACTCCAGTATTGTTCTGGGTTTCCTGGGAGGCTCAGACAGTAAAAAATTTGCCTGCAGTGAAGGAGACTTGGGTTCGATCCCTGGGTGGGGAAGATCCCTGGAGGAGGGCATGGCAACCCACTCCAGTATTCTTGCCTGGAGAATCCCAGGGACAGAGGAGCCTGGTGGGCTACAGTTCATAGGGCCGCAGAGTCAAACACGACTGAGCGACTAAGCACTACAGCACATCTTTACATATATTTATTTTTCTGTGAGCTATTTATGGCCTCTGTCCATTTTTCTATAAAACTGCTTAACTTTTCTTATTGATTCATATGAATTCTTTGTATATTAAAGCAGTAGGCTCACTGTCACATATGTTGCTAACATTTTTAACCTTATAGATATCCTTTGATAACAGATTTAAATATTTCTGTGGTCACATGTCTTTACTTTCATTGCCTCTCAGTCTTATGTCTTGCTTCCTTACACTGTAAAAGTCTAAAAATATTTCTATATTTTTTAGTTTTCTTTTTCTTTTACATTTAGCTTTTAATCAATCTAGAATTTATTTTCAGTAAAGAAATTTATTCCAATAGCCAGTCACTTATCATAACTCATTTATTAAAGTCTTTCCTTTCCCTAATTTGTAATGCCTTTTTATTGCTAAGATATATATATATACATATATATATATACACACACCTTACAATGATATATATATTCATATATGCTTACACACTCGTTTGTGAATGTCACTTTATTCCTTTAAGTCAACTCTTCTATTCCTGTAGTTTCACATACTTTAAGTAACTGTTTTGATATCTGGTAATTTTTTGTGACTGTTCTTTGATTTTTAAAATTTTTAATAGAAAATAAAAATTTGGGTTTTTTTCTGTTGTGCTTGTACTTCCACATGAACTTAATATCAGCCTAGAAACAATGGGGTTTTTTTGTACATAACTGGAATCATTCTGTACATGTAATCTTATATAATGCAGTTTAATCTGAACATATCTTGAGCATTTCTCTTTTCAGTGAATATTCCTTAATTAAGTTATACCATTTTCATGACTAAAATACTATACTTATGGACAAGTTTTATATTTAAATAATGACTTGTAATGGTTGATAACAGTAATATTGTCTTGACTAGGTAATCTATTATGAGTGTTGTTAACATTCTCCTTTCAAGAGGGAATCCACGTATCTCACCATGAGCTTCCAAGTCCAGAACCAATGCATGTGTATCAAAGTTAATTTCCTTTGTTCCAAAGGAGTTATGTCCACTCGCCTCATATCATATCCTTCCTTGGTTGTGGTGGTGAAGAAGTCTGAAAAGAGAATTATATTTCTGTAGTAACAGAAGCATCACACTCTAGCTTCTAAAGCATTTCCCCCATAAACCTATAATATAGTCCCAGCTCTTCTGCTCAGGAATTCTGTAATTTAAAGCAAGATAACTTCTGAGTCCATTGTTCTTTTATCTGAAAAGTCTCCAACATTATTCTGTACCCAGAAAACAATCAATAAATGTTTTTAATATTCTGAAATTTTAAGAGTCAGTTTAACATCATAATATAATATGCATCAAGGACTTTGGATATTACTGCCACAAAACTGCCCAGCTCTTCTCAGTGCAGAGGTCTTTCATAGAGCTATGTTAATTGTTTATACATATGTCCCCATCTAGAGTAGTTTTCTATCCTCCCACTCTTAAATATCCACATTTCCTACACAGTTCTTAGTTCTAATTGGAAATTATCTTATTTACCGTTTGTCTCTCTGAACCAGAATGTCAGCTCCATGAGGCCTCGACTGTTTTTCATTACTGTATCTCTAGTACCTAAAACTGGAGAAGGAAATGGCAACCTACTCCAGTATTCTTGCCTAGAAAATCCCATGCACAAAGCCTGAGCCTGCTGGGCAACAGTCCATGGGGTTGCAAAGAGTCAGACACGACTTAGCAACTGAGCACAGTATCTAAAACAGCGCTTGGCAAATAGTTGGGTCATGATATTTTATTGTTGAACCAATCAGTGAACTGGATTTAAAATCCTGGCGTATTTAGTGGTATCAACATAAAAGACCTAAGAAGTTTTTCTTAGTTTTGAAATAAATGTCCTATTTCAATAAATTCTACATTTTTAACCTAGACACAAAATGGTCCTGTTTTACCTACTGCTGCTGATTTTATTAAAAAGTGAACTCTGACCATACAAAACTTTATTGCTATTATTGTGTATTAAGTAAAATAACTGCTAATTAGCATAAACACCAGTTAAACACAAGGTACTATGCTAGATACTTTATATACTACCAAGGCAAGGTGGTATTAGCCTTCTTTTTAGATAAGAAGATCAAGCCTAGGAAAAGTAAAGCCTAAGGTTTTGCCTAAGGTCACAGAGTCTCTGGCAGAATTGGGGTTCAGACTGGAAATGCCCCGTTTCCTCATGCTGTCCTTTTTACCCAAAGTCACTTAAGACAT